>JANTPZ010110489.1:0-10715 GCA_025593235.1 Vachellia pachyceras | reverse complement strand
GGTACTAGCACAAGCAAGGATAAGAGCAAAGTTTATGGTGATTGAAGATGGCATATTATGATGATCTTGCCTGTGGGAAATTATGTATGATGATTGAAATTTATATTGAAGATTGATGTAGTTATGTAAATTAAACTCTACATGATAAATAGTGAACATATATGAATGCATGCATGAATATATTCAAAAGAAGTAGACAAGGTAGGCATGCATTAAGAGAAGTTTGAAATGGTCAAAAGAGGTTTTAATAAATTTTAGAAATGGAAGTTCTCAATTAGGAGGTTTCAAAACCATTAAATCTGCCCTGTTTTCGGAATAACGATGAAAAATAGAAAATGAGGTCCAAATAACGAACGGGCGCCATTTTTTGGAGTGAATGGATGAATTTTCAAAAACTAACCAAATATCTAGAATCAGCATTCAAAAATGAGTAAGAGAGCAAGTTTCCACACAATTCCCAGAAAGTGAAAAATTTTCACTGCCTCCGACCAAAGAAGGCCAGAAACGAAGGGGCGCCGCTTTTGGAGCACATGCATGAATTCTCAAAAACTAACCAAATATCTAGATCAACATTCAAAAATGAGTAAGAGATCAAGTTTCCACGCAATTCTGAGACAGTGAAAAATTTTCGTACATTCCCACCAAAGAATGCTAGAAACGAATTGGTGCTGTTTTTGGAGCAAATGGATGTATTTTCAAAAACTAACCAAATGTCTAGAATCAGGGTTCACAAAAGAGTAAGAGAGGAAGTTTCCACGCAATTCCGAGACAGTGAGGAATTTTCGTACTTTCCGAAAAAAGAAGGCCAGGAACGAACGGATGCCATTTTTAGAGCGCATGTACAAATTTTCAAAATCTATCCAAATATCTAGAATCACCATTCAAAAATGTGTAAGAGAGCAAGTTTCCACGCAATTCTGAGACAGTGAAAAATTTTGTACTTTCCGACCAAAGAAGGCCAGAAACGAAGGGGCGCCGCTTTTGGAGCACATGCATGAATTCTCAAAAACTAACCAAATATCTAGAATCAGCATTAAAAAATGAGTAAGAGAGCAAGTTTCCACGCAATTCTGAGACAGTGAAAAATTTTCGTACATTCCCACCAAAGAATGCTAGAAACGAACTGGTGCTGTTTTTGGAGCAAATGGATGTATTTTCAAAAACTAACCAAATGTCTAGAATCAGGGTTCACAAAAGAGTAAGAGAGGAAGTTTCCACGCAATTCCGAGACAGTGAGGAATTTTCGTACTTTCCGAAAAAAGAAGGCCAGGAACGAACGGATGCCATTTTTAGAGCGCATGTACAAATTTTCAAAATCTATCCAAATATCTAGAATCACCATTCAAAAATGTGTAAGAGAGCAAGTTTCCACGCAATTCTGAGACAGTGAAAAATTTTGTACTTTCCGACCAAAGAAGGCCAGAAACGAAGGGGCGCCGCTTTTGGAGCACATGCATGAATTCTCAAAAACTAACCAAATATCTAGAATCAGCATTAAAAAATGAGTAAGAGAGCAAGTTTCCACGCAATTCTGAGACAGTGAAAAATTTTCGTACATTCCCACCAAAGAATGCTAGAAACGAACTGGTGCTGTTTTTGGAGCAAATGGATGTATTTTCAAAAACTAACCAAATGTCTAGAATCAGGGTTCACAAAAGAGTAAGAGAGGAAGTTTCCACGCAATTCCGAGACAGTGAGGAATTTTCATACTTTCCGAAAAAAGAAGGCCAGGAACGAACGGACGCCGTTTTTAGAGCGCATGTACGAATTTTCAAAATCTATCCAAATATCTAGAATCACCATTCAAAAATGTGTAAGAGAGCAAGTTTCCACGCAATTCTGAGACAGTGAAAAATTTCGTACTTTCCGACCAAAGAAGACCAGAAACGAACGGGCGCCATTTTTGGAGCAGATGGATGAATTTTCAAAAACTAACCAAATTTCTAGAATCAACATTCAAAAATGAGTAAGAGAACAAGTTTCCATGCAATTCCCAGAATGTGAAAAATCTTCACTGTCTCCGACCAAAGAAGGCCAGAAACGAACGGGTGCCGTTTTTGAAGCAGGTGGATGAATTTTTAACAACAAACCAAATATCTAGAAGTAGCATTCAAAAGTCAGTAAGAGAGGAAGTTTCCACGAAATTCCCTGAGATGGAAAAATTTTTGAACTTTCCGACCAAAGAAGGCCAAAAACGAACGGGCGCCTTTTTGTAGCAGATTGATGTATTTTCAAAAACTAACCAAATATCTAGAATCAGCATTCACAAATGAGCAAGAGTGGAAATTTCTAGGCAATTTTGAAATAGTGAAAAATTTTCCTACTTTCGGACCAAAGAATGCCAGGAACGAACGGGCGCCGTTTTTGGAGCACATGTATGAATTTTCAAAAACTAACCAAATATCTAGAATCGGCATTCCAAAATGAGAAAGAGACGAAGTTTCAACGCAATTCCGAGACAATGAAAAATTTTCGTACTTTCCGACCAAAGAAGGCCAGAAACGAACGGGCGCCATTTTTGGAGCACATGGATCAATTTTCAAAAACTAACCAAGTATCTAGAATTAGCATTCAAAACTGAGTAAGAGAGGAAGTTTCCACGCAATTCCCATACAGTGAAAATTTTTCATACTTTCCGAATAAAGAACGCCAGAAACGAATGGGCGTCATTTCTGGAGCACATCGATGAATTTTCAAAAACTAACCAAATATCTAGAATCAGTATTCACAATTGAGTAAGAGAGTAAGTTTCCACGCAATTCCAAGATAGTGAAAAATTTTCGTGCTTTCCGAAAAAAGAAGGCCAACATTCAAAAATGTGTATGACAGCAAGTTTCCACACAATTCCGAAACAGTGAAAAATTTTCGTATCTTCCGACCAAAGAATACCCAAAACGAACGGGCGCCTTTTTGGAGAACATGAATGTATTTTCAAAAACCAACCAAATATCTAGAATCATCATTCACAAATGAGTAGGAGAGGAAGTTTCCACGCAATTCCCAGACATTGAAAAATTTTCGTACTTTCCGACCAAAGAAGGCCAGAAATGAAGGGGCACCGTTTTTGAAGCATATAGATGAATTTTCAAAAACTAAAGAAAAATCTAGAATTAGCATTCAAAAAATGAGTAAGAGATGAGTTTCCACGCAATTCCCAGACAGTGAAAAATTTTCGTACTTTCCGACCAAAGAAGGCCAGAAACGAACAGGTGCTATTTTTGGAGTAAATTGATGTCTTTTCAAATACTAACCAAATATCTAGAATCATCATTAAAAAATGAGGAAGAGAGGAAGTTTCCAGGAAATTCTAAGACCGTGAAAAATTTTCGTACTTTCCGACAAAAGAAGGCTAAAAACGAACGGCCGTTTTTGGAGCAAATGGATGAATTTTGAAAAACTAACCAAATATCTAGAATCAGCATTCAAAAATGAATAAGAGAGCAGGTTTCCACGTAATTCCCAGAAAGTGAAAAATTTTCTCGGTCTCCGACCAAAGAAGGCTAGAAACGAAGGGGCGACTTTTGGAGCACATGTATGAATTTTTAAAAACTAACCAAATATCTAGAATTACCATTCACAAATGAGTAAGAGAGCAAGTTTCCACACAATTCCAAGACGGTGAAAAATTTTTGAACTTTCCGACCAAAGAAAGCCAGAAACGAACAAGTGTCGTTTTTGAAGCATATAGATGAATTTTCAAAAACTAAAGAATAGAATTAGCATTCAAAAAATGAGTATGAGATGAAGTTTTCACATAATTCCTAGACAGTGAAAAATTTTCGTACTTTCCGACCAAAGAAGGCCAGAAACGAACGGGCACCGTTTTGGAGCAAATGGATGAATTTTCAAAAACTAACCAAATATCCAGAATCAGCATTCAAAAATGAGTAAGAGAGCAAGTTTCCACACAATTCCCTTACAGTAAAAATTTTTTTGCACTTTCCGACCAAAGAAGGCTTGAAACGAACGGGCTCCTTTTTGAAGCATATGGTTGAATTTTCATAAATTAAGCAAATATCTAGAATCTGCATTCAAAAATGAGTAACAAAGGTCGTTTCCATGCAATTCCGAGATAGTGAAAAATTTTCGTACTTCCCGACCAAAGAAGACCAGAAACGAACGGGCACCGTTTTTGGAGCAAATGGATATATTTTCAAAAACTAACCAAATATCGAGAATCAGCATTCAATAATGAGTATGAGAGGAAGTTTCCACGCAATTCCTAGACAGTGAAAATTTTTCGAACTTTCCGACCAAAGAAGGCCAGAAACAAACGGGTGCCGTTTTTGAAGCAGGTGGATGAATTTTCAAAAACTAACCAAATATCTAGAATCGGCATTAAAAAATGAATAACAGACGATGTTTCAATGTAATTTCCAGACAGTGAAAAATTTTCGTACTTTCCGACCAAAGAAGGCCAGAAACGAACAGGCAGCGTTTATGGAGCTCATGTATGAATTTTCAAAAACTAACCAAATATCTAGAATCAGCATTCAAAAATGAGTAAGAGTGGAAATTTCCACGCAATTCCGAGATCGTGAAAAATTTTCGTACTTTTCGACCAAAGAATTTCAGAAACGTACGGGTGCCGTTTTTGAAGCCTATGGATGAATTTTCAAAAACTAACCAAATTTCTATAATCAGCATTCAAAAATGAATAAGAGAGCAGGTTTCCACATAATTCCAAGAAAGTGAAAAATTTTCACGTTCTCCGACCAAAGAAGGTCAGAAACGAAGGGGCGAGTTTTGGGAGCACATTTATGATTTTTCAAAAACTAACCAAATATCTAGAATCACCATTCACAAATGAGTAAGAGAGAAAGTTTCCACACAATTCTAAGACAGTGAAAAATTTTCAAACTTTCCGATCAAAGAAGGCCAAAAACGAACAAGTGTCGTTTTTTAAGCATATAGATGAATTTTCAAAAACTAAAGAAAAATCTAGAGTTAGCATTCGAAAAATGAGTATGAGATGAAGTTTCCACGTAATTCCTAGACAGTGAAAAATTTTCGTACTTTCCGACCAAAGAAGGCCAGAAACGAACGGGCGCCGTTTTGGTGCAAATGGATGAATTTTCAAAAACTAACCAAATATCCAGAATCAACATTCAAAAATGAGTAAGAGAGCAAGTTTCCACGTAATTCCCATACAGTAAATTTTTTTTTGTACTTTCTGACCAAAGGCCTGAAACGAACGGGCGCCTTTTTGAAGCATATAGATGAATTTTCATAAATTAACCTAATATCTAGAATCTGCATTCAAAAATAAGTAAAAGATGAAGTTTTCACACAATTCCGAGATAGTGAAAAATTTTCATACTATCCGTACCAAGAAGGCCATAAACGAACGGGCGCTGTTTTTGAAGCATAAAGATGAATTTTCAAAAACTAACCAAATATCTAGAATCAGCATTCAAAAAATAGTAAGAGAAGAAGTTTCCACGCAATTCTGAGACAGTGAAAAATTTTCATGCTTTCCGACCAAAGAAGGCGAGTAATGAACAGGCGCCCTTTTTGGATCAAATGGATGTATATTCAAAAACTAACTAAACATTGAGAATCAGCACTAAAAAATGAGTAAGAGAGGAAGTTTCCACGCAATTCCCAGAGAGTGAAAAATATTTGAACTTTCCGACCAAAGAAGGCCAGAAACGAACTTGCGCCTTTTTGTAGCAGATTGATGTATTTTCAAAAACTAACCAAATACCTAGAATCAACATTCACAAATGAGTAAAAGAGCAAGTTTCCACGCAATTCCAAGACAGTGAAAAATTTTCGAACTTTCCGACCAAAGAAGGCCAGAAACGAACAAGTGTTGTTTTTGAAGCAGATGGACGATTTTTCAAAAGCTAACCAAATATCTAGAATCAGCCTTCAAAAATGAGTAAGAGAGGAAGTTTTCAAGCCATTTCGAGACAGTGAAACATTTTCATACTTTCCGGCTAAAGATGGGTATAAACGAACGGGCGTCGTTTTTGGGGCACATGGATGAATTTTCAAAAACTAACCAAATATTTAGAATCAGCATTCAAAAATGAGTAAGAGAGGAAGTTTCTACGTAATTGCAAGACAGTGAAAAATTTTTGTACTTGCCGAACGAAGAACCCAGAAACGAACGGGCACTATTTTTGGGGTAAATGGATGTATTTTTAAAAACTAACCAAAAGTTTAGAATCTGCCTTCACAAATAAGTAAGGGAGGAAGTTTCCACATTAGTTCGAGACAGAGAAAATTTTTGGTACTTTCCGAAAAAAGAAGGCCAGAAATGAACGGGCACCGTTTTTAGAGCACATGTATGAATTTTCAAAAACTAACCAAATATCTAGAATCACCATTCAAAAATGACTAAGAGAGGGAGTTTCCACGCAATTCCGAGCCAGTGAAAAATTTTCGTACTTTCCGACCAAAGAAGGCCAGAAACGAACAGGTGCCGTCTTTGAAGCATATAGATGAATTTTCAAAAACTAAATAAATATCAAGAATTAGCAATAAAAAATGAGTAAGAGAGAAGGTTCCACGCAACTCCCAGACAGTCAAAAATTTTCGTACTTTCCGACCAAAGAAGGCCAGAAACGAACGGCCACCGTTGTTGGAGCAAATGGATGAATTTTGAAAAACTAACCAAATATCTAGAATCAAAATTCAAATATGAGTAAGAGATCAAGTTTCCGCGCAATTCAAAGACAGTGAAAAATTTTCGAACTTTCCGATCAAAGAAGGCCAAAAACGAACAAGTGTCGTATTTGAAACAGATGGATGAATTTTCATGAACTAACCAAATATCTAGAATTAGCATTCAAAAATGAGTAAGAGAGGAAGTTTCCACGCAATTCCATGACAGTGAAAAGTTTTCGTACTTTCCGACCAAAGACGGGAAGAAACGAAGGGGCGCCGTTTTTTGAGCACATGGATGAATTTTCAAAAACTGACCAAATATCTAGAATCAGCATTCAAAAATGAGTAACAGAGGAAGTTTCCACGCAATTCCCAGATAGTGAAAAATTTTTGAACTTTCCGACCAAAGAAGGCCATAAACGAACGGGCACCGTTTTGGTAGCAGATGGATGTATTTTCATAAACTAGCAAAATATCTAGCATCAGCATTCACAAATGAGTAAGACTGGACATTTTCACGCAATTCTGAAGTGATAGAAATTTCTTTGCCCCTCATCTTTGTGACCATTGAATATGAAATAACTTCTCCATCTTCATTGGTCATAGAGTTTGAATACATGTTGTTGTAAAAGATTCTAATAATCTTAGGGCAGAAACTGTCTTTAATTTGAATCAAAGGCTTGTAATGATTAAGAAATTCAGATACTTTGAACCCCATCCTATCCACTTCCTTAATGTCCACATATACAGCAGGGCATCAAGGCCTATTCTTCAACTTCTCCTCATAATTAGAAGGATTAGAAATAAATACCGAGGTAGTGTTGAAGCCTTATGGAGCCTTAGGCAATTCAGTGCCCTTCTTCTTCCCTTTGCCCTTTCCTTTTAGTTTTTCCTTTGAAGAAGAAGCCACAGTAGTTTCAGGAGTGGTTCCTTCACTCTCAGTTTCTAAGTTAGTGGCAGCAATTTGTATAGGCATTGACTATGAGGATGTAATGAGAAGACCTTTCCCTTTTTCTTTCAAAATGGACTTGGGTTGACTTGCAATAGACTTTTGAATGGAGGGTGCTACTGTCTCCTCATATGCCACAGGATCAGCAATTCTCATTTGGAAGCAGACTTGGATTTGGAAGGGGATTGAGACTTGCTCTTACCAACAGTGGACTTTGTGCATGCCATTGGGAATTTCGGAAGCAGAGTATGATGAAGAGATGAAATAGAAGTGTTCGGCAATGAGAGGGAAAAATAGGTGATTTGAGAGGTTAAATGAGTGTAATGATGGATAATAATGGAGGGGTTTTACCGAGAATCAGTTTCTGGGAGAGGTTGTAACTGTTGAAAGGCAGTTACAGCAGTTTAGGTTGAGAGGATTTTGTGATACTCAAGTGTTAGGGTTTGAGTGTTAATGAAACAGAGAGCATAAGTAACCAAAATCTTCCAGTGCTCGAGTGCTGATATTTAGTACTCGAGTGTTGGTGCTCAGTGCTCGAGTGCAAATTGTCTGTACTCGAGTGTTAATAATTGAAGATGAATAGATAAAGCAATACTCGAGTGTTAGGATCTCATTCTCGAGTATTACACTCCAGTGCTCGAGTATTGATTTTCAATACTCGAGTATTGAAGTCTTGGACAAACTGATACATAACAGATGTTAACACTCGAGTATTAATAATCCTGTGCTCGAGTGTTGTACTCTAATGCTCGAGAACTGTCTCACAGTGCTCGAGTATTAATTTTCTGGATAAGAGAAACTTACTTTGCTCGAGCATTGAAATTGAATGCTCGAGTATTACCTGTGCTTCCACCCTTTGCTCGAGTGTTAACTGCCAGCATTGAACCAGATTCTTTATTTTGCTTAAATACTCGAGTATTCTTCTAGTTGTGCTCGAGTATTCCATCTTATGCTACAAAATTTTGAATTAATGCTAAGTGTTCATGCTTTTAGTGCTGCAAGTACTTATTCAAAATACTTGTAAAACTTTGATAAAACACTCCGAAGCTTAAGTTAGTAATAGTCAATCATCAAAATAACTTCAAATCAACATTAAACAATTTTCACTTACAATTCATTGGTATTTACCATTCCCAATTCTCTTCTAATATTTACAAATTTTTCTCTAGCCAATGGTTTTGTGAAAATGTCTGCAACTTGAAGATGAGTTGGGATGAATTCAACCTTGATATCCTTCTTTTGGACATGGTCCCTAATGAAATGATGTCTAATGTCAATGTGTTTGGTTCTTGAGTGATGTACTGGATTCTTGGTGAGATTTATGGTGCTTGTATTATCACAATAAATTGGAATTTCTTTGAACACCATCCCCAAATCCTAGAGTTGCTGCTTCATCCATAAGACTTGAGCACAACAGCTTGCAGCAGCAATATACTCAGCTTCAGTAGATGATAATGACACAGATGATTGCTTTTTTACTGAACCAAGAAACCAAGGCACCCCCAAGGAATTGACATTGACCACTTGTGCTTTTCCTGTTAGTTTTGTAGCCAACATGATCTGAATCTGAATATGCAATCAATTGATTATTTGCTCCTTTTGGATACCAAATTCCAAGATCAATTGTTCCAGCAAGATATCTGAAAATTCTTTTTACATTTTCAGCATGAGATTCATTTAGAGCATATTGATATCTTGCACACATTCCAACACTAAATTGGATGTCTGGCCTACTTGCTGTGAGATAAAGAAGGGATCCAGTCATTCCTCTATATATTTTAATATCATAGTCCTTTGCACTAATGTTTGCATCAAGGAGTGCTGTTGAACTCATGGGAGTATCAGCACTTTTGTTTGATCCATTTCAAACTTCTTTAGCAGCTCTCTAAGATATTTGGCCTGATTTATGAAGATTCCATTCTTTCTTTGCTTGATTTGAAGACCAAGAAAGAAATTCAATCCTCCCATTATGGACATGTCAAATTTAGCCTGCATCATCTTAGCAAACTCTTGACAAAGGTCATTGTTAGTGGCACCAAAAATAATGCCATCAACATTGATCTGTACAACTAACATGTTTGATTTTGAATGTTTAATAAATAGTGTTGTATCAACCTTTCAGGGAATGATGCGATCCAGCAAGCTGATTTATCAAATTCAAAAGAGCCTCTACAAATTCCAAGTGGACCAATCACAAGAGCAAGAGCCAAGAGAATTAAGGAAGCATTGAAGCAAGAGGTTCTCACAAAACAAATGGAATTTGGATCAACAAAAGAGGATGAAGACTCCAAGGACGTCATTAACTTGATTTGGGCTGAAAATGGACTTGGAGATCCTATTTTGGGCTTGGAGCCTTCAAATGAAAGGGCTTGGACCATGGGCTATGCATAGGAGGACTCATTCTGGCCTAAATAATCACATTTTGGGCCTAAAATTATGATTAGTTATTGCTTATTTAATTTATGCGAAATGTTTAATTTGAATTTCAAATTAGCTAGATTTTAGGATAGTATCTATCTAGATTTTAGGATAATATCTATCTAGATTTCAGGATAGATACTATTTTGAAATTTGAATTTTATCTTCCTAGATTTTAGGTTGCATTTTATCCTTTAGAATTTCAGAATGTAACCTTTATAAATACATTGTAAAGCACATTCTGAAGCAGACAATTCAGATTGAAGATTATTATAAACTTTGCATTGTGCAAGTTGCTTCTCGAGGGAGGATTCTCTCTAGGGTTCTTTGTTGAACTAACGACTTATCAAGGCTTGATCAACCTTGTGGCGTCTTCCAACACTTCGGGTCCTTGTTCTTCCATGCTCAAGGGTTCAAGTGGATCGTCAACCTTTGTCTAGCGTTCTTGGGGTGCGTATATTCGGATTGGCTGTGGGTTCTTGGGATCTTTCCCTATTGGGTTCGCATCATCTAACAAAATGTTTGTTGATTAAAAAATTACTTAATCTTTGATACCAAGCTCTTGGAGCTTGCTTCAAACCATAAAGAGCTTTCTTTAATTTATAAACATAATTTGGTTTAGAGACATCTTCAAAACCTGGAGGTTGTTCAACAAAAACTTCTTCCATGATAAAACCATTCAAGAAAGCACTTTTAACATCCATTTGAAATAATTTGAAATCCATTAAACAAG
>JANTPZ010110470.1:0-20548 GCA_025593235.1 Vachellia pachyceras | reverse complement strand
TAATAAATCACTTTCACTTATGATTGAAACGTATTGGATGTTACTTTCCTTACTAGGAACTTAATTACAATTTCTACTTTTTTTTGCTTTTTAACCTTGGGAAAAAAAAAATATAAACCTCAATGGAAGAAAACAGTATAGTCCTGAGGTCCTTTCCTACGATTTCCCTAGTTGCAATTGTTTAAATATTAAAAAAAAATTAAAAGTGAGAAGAAAAAATGATAAAGGGAAATTGAAGATTCATGGTTTAGGCTATATTTGATTTGATGGAGGGGAAAGGGAGGAGATGAATAGGAGGGAAGGGTAAGGGATGAAAGGGTATTTAAGATTACCTTATTTGATGGAGGGGAAAGAAGGGGAAAGATTTTTAATGATATTTTATTTGGTTCAAGAGAAGAGGGGAAAGAAGGGGAAAGATTTTTAATGATATTTTATTTGGTTCAAGAGAAGAGGAGAAGGGAGGGGTTAATAATCAATTTACCATTTTACCCTTCTATGTTAATTTATATTCATTTACTTATGTAATTTATTTAAATTATTTTTACTTATGAAAATTAATCACTTCTTCTATTTAATTAATTAAAACAATTATTAAGGTACTTCCCTCATATAATTTATTTAAATAATTAAAAATAGTATTTATATGTAGCTTAATTTCACAATACTTAGTTTATGATTAACTTGCCACCTTGCTCCAACTTAGTTTATGACTACTTACATTTTCGGTTGCATAATATGCTTTGACTAACATAATTTGCTATAAATCCAAAATTCTCTTTTGTATTACCAAGCCATAAAATGCCATAAATTCCAAAACATGTGTATCCATAACATATAAAGTAATGATAAAATTATGTGCATGAAGAGAAGTGTTCATCCCACTAAGTCATCCATTGATATGGTGTTATAAGTCCTCTTGTTAACATGGGTCCAGCATTCACGAGGTGATATTTATGAGTTCATGAGATTGATTAATTACGTATAAGCGACGCCATCCATATAATCAATAATCATAACATATTTTTGATCATGCAATATGTATTGCAAAGTGAGTTAAGTTAGCTTAAGGCTTGAAGCCCAAACTCATAGTAACAGGCATGTTATAAAACAAACTAAACCCGGAAGTTATTATCGTAGGGAGTTGGGAACAACATTATATGTAACTCAGCACTAGTTAGCATTGGCAAACAGCCAAATAATAATAGCAATATATAGTGAAACCTGCAATTTCCAAATTGTTAAATATGTATGAGGACAACTGCACCAAACATGACGAACAAACCAGACTAACATATTGGCAGACAACTACACCAAACTAATCAACTATTACTGTTAAAAATAATAGCAATATATTGTAAAAACTGTATTTTCCAATATGTCAAGGGTACCACTAACAAACGAGGAATGAGTGAACTATTAACAACCAGTTAGTATAATATATTGTAAAAACTAAACAACCAGATAGCGTTAGACCTCCCAGATAGACGCCAGATAGATCATTACAGATGGAAGATGGCAGACAGAGTTGTAGCAGATAGCATTGGACCTCTATGAATTTTGACGTAACTAATGAACCGTTACAGATGCCAGATAGATCAGCCACCTATCAGGACCTCTCAGACTAAACGACATTGTCATCTACCAAATTAAAAACATAGAAGATAGGACTCATTCAGCACAGAATGGTCAGTTGATTGCTATTTAAGAGCCCAGCAAACATGAATGTTGCCAAGATCAGAAGATAGCAAAAACACAAGATGGGAACAATCACAGAAGAATAAAATCCGGAGCATTGAATATCAAATGAGAACAAGCAACGTAATGTAACTATATATTTATGATCTTTAATATAACACTTACTTTAGATTCGATGTTTTTATAAAATGTCTCTTATATTAAGAACCCGAGGATTATTATAAAAGAAATTACAAAGGAACTAAAATAGAAAATTGAAGAAAAATAATAAGGAAAGAGTGCCATGTTTCTATTGGGTGTTGGAAATAGATATGATTCTTGGGCGTGAGCGTCTCCTTGTTTCCCCGGTTGGTTGTTTATCCACCATTCGATCGTTTTTCTTTCTCTCTTTTTTCTTTTAATTGTCAACCACGGATCTTGGTGGCTATTTTTCTGAGATTTGTTTGTTATTGTTACATAATATTTTGCATAATATTATTAACTTTTTTTATAGCTCAATCACAGCATAATCTCTTGAAAACCAAAAGTTGGTGGGATCAAATTTATGACCATCCCATCCCCAAAAATTTTTCACCCACCAATGTGGCAACCAGGGCTCTAGCAATCATTGGTGTGAGATTCTTTTTTTTTTTTTTTTTCACACAGACACTGTCAAAAATAAGTTTAACATACTCTTCTAGTCCTTAATGTTCGATCCAATGAAGGAGTTGATCATGATCTAATGTAAGTTGTATTTATCATACTTTTCTTAAATCACCTTTATTGATACTCTTTCAAAAATGATAAAGAGAAATGATGATAAAATTTAGGAAGATGAATACGAGATTTGCATGTTTTGATAAAGCCACTGGAAGAGCAATGAGTGGAATGTTGAGGTGGTGATGACGATGGGGCAATCAATTATGAGATTCATTTTCCGGCTCATCCACTTACATTTGTCGGTAGATGACGTGCTAGACTTGTGAGCTATGTAAGGACACAAATAACAATTAAAAAAATAAAAGTTGTCCCATAAAAAAAGTAAGTACTATTATCACATTAAGGACCATATTTTTAATATCATCTCTTCATGCGAAGGCCATGGTATGACCCCTAATCTACGTTAATTGATTGCGGGGATTGACTTGTGAGGAGACCTCAAAGTTCCAATTCATTTTACACCAAACAACTTAGAAGTGAATTAAAGGTTAAAATGAAAGATCAAATCATTCATACCACAAAAGGTTAAATAAAGATGGCAAAATTAGTGGAGGCAAATCATAGAAATCAAACTGAGTTATTTAAATAGACAAAGACCAATGGAGTTATTCGTGGTAAAAAGAATACCTTATAATAAGGTTAAAGGAAAGTTTATCTAACTAATATAAGACCACTAATAAAATATGATATAAATTATTATGCTTTAAAGGGACAACAAAAGTATAGAGTGGTGGTAGCAAAAATATAAGAGTGAGTAAAAAAGCTTTTAAGCATATTTGGAAAACATACATTGAAATCCATTGGATACATGCAGTGGCAGACTCAGGATCCTAACTTAGGAGGTGCAAACTATTTTTTGAGAACATAAGTAAGACTTATTCTTATATCTTTTGAAAAGAATTTGAGCAAAATTCAGTGGGTTCAAAATTAGTAAATGAGTGGGTGCAAAATAAATCACATAGTACTAATATATACCTAATTTTCTAGAAGTCGGGGGGGTTCGGCTGCACCCGGTAGGGACCAAGTAGGTCCGCCAGTTGATACATGGATCACGAGGGTATATTGAACAGTTTGGAGCTTTTTAAAAAAAACTGTAGAGGAAGTTCGAAGAAAAATATTCAATAATGTTATTGAGCGATAGCTCTTGGATGACAATTTATTCAAAGGTTTAGGACTGTTTGAATCAAAGAATTGACTGTAATGGACAGGAATGGACATAGTAGACTTTTAATCAACTCAATGGCGTTGTGCCATTCTTGTATCCAAGTTATGCTACTGAGTACTGTAAATCTATTAGACGTTAGATACATGAGGATTTATATTGATATAAAAAAAATAAGCGTCCTTTCTGCTCATATTTTCCATTGACAATTAACTTTATCAATAATAATAGTATCATAAATCATCATAATTTGTTTGGACTTCGTTTCATTTCTTACTCAAATTTTCTTAATACCTTAGAGTGGAGAAAAGTAAAACTAATGAAAAGTCCTGGAATAATTATGAAGTCTTAAAAACTTATTGTAAGCAATAGGAAGAACTAGGGATAAGTCTTACAAATTAATTATAGAATTTGACATTCTAAATTATGCAACTGAATTTTCACATGCAACTAAAATTTCACACTATGTAATTAAGTTTCTCGATATGCAACTGAGATTTCATAAAAATATAATGGTAATTCACATTATTTAATTAATTTGTAAACGGGGGATTAATCCCAATTCAATTCCCCTTTACAATTATGAGATTCACTTTCCCTTTAATGAGAATGACTCATTCGTTTACATTTGTCGGCGAGGACGTGGTAGATTTGTCAGCTATGTAAGGACACAAATATTAGGACCATATTTTCAATATCACGACTCATGCAGACCCACAGAGTGACATATAAATTACGTCAATTGATTGCGTTGATTGACTTGTGAGGGACCTCAGTTCCAATTCATTTCATACCAAACAACTGAGGTGCCGTTTGGTTTACTGAAAATCAAACAATGAAAAAGGAAAAGCAGAATTTTCCATTGGCTACACACTTTTGGTTGGCAAATATTTCATGAATCCAAATTCTGGTGGCAACCAATTTTCAATCACCCTCATAAAGCGCAAAAGACCATGTTGCCCTTGGTTTTTCTTCTTACCTCAATATGTGGTTCGTCTTCTTCTTTATTGCTGATGCATACATAGAGTTGAGTTGTGATAGTACGTTGCTTTAACCATATGCAGGTGATGGGTAACTCATGGTTATGCAAAAAATTTTGGTAAATCTCACATCACAATGAGCTTCTTAGGAGGTTAAACACAAACTTATTTGCTTTTGAGTAGATGCAAATGGTGAGTGCTTTATGGTTAAGAGAAAAATTATTTAAATCTTGTGTGCCATATTGTTTTCTCCTGTTATTGTTTTGGTGTTATGTAAATTGCATATAATTGTCTGGATAGAAAGGCTCAACTATTGATGGTTGAGTTCTAAGAGACGTCATAAGGAGATGTACCCTAAAATATTTGATTGAAATCCAGATGAACCCACCATATTAAGGATATCTATATAAAGTTTTTGTATAGGCAATTCAGATGTGATTGCAATGATAGTCCACAAAATTTTGTGATTGTTATATTTGCATGTAGGAGGAAAATATAGATATTTTAATGTCAATTGCCTTGCATATTTGGGATTGGTTGATGGATAACTCATGGTTAAGAAGAAATTTATTTAAATTATAAGTAACCATGAGGTAATCATCATATATATCTAGTTAAACATGCAAAATTATTTCAATTTTGTAACTTTGACTAAATGCAAGTCACATTTAACTAATGGCTAAGGGTGAAGTTATTCAAATTATAAATAACTATGAAGTATTCATCATATGCATATGGTTAAATATATCAAATTATATACTCTTCTAGTTGTTTTGACTATATGAACGCTATAAGTAACTTATGATTAAGTGGGAGGTTATTTAAATTTCATTAATATATATGTAAATTGGTCAACCCCTCATTCTCTTTTTCAAATATATATTTTGAAATGTCATTTTCTATATTCTGTTAAAAAAGATAACATGGTCATGTTAAACATTTTTCCTACCTATCTTAGCATCATTTTAGTCTAATCAGATATAAATTTTCCAATCAAATCATTTTCCATTTCAGTACATACCAAATATCTTATAAGAAAAAATTTCCTTCTACTTTCTTTCCATTATTTTCTATTGCCACCAATACTTTGGTCCAAACGACCCCTTAGAAGTGAATTTAAGGGTAAATTGAGTTCTTAAATCATTTGAGGAGCAACAAAGTTTAAATAAAGATGACAAAATTAACAGAGACATTAATCATAGAAATCAAATTAAGTGATTTAAATAGAGAAATAACAATGGAGTTATTTATGAATAAAAAATACTTAATAAAGTTGAAGGAAAATGTGCCATGAGTAATTTTGTCAAGATATGAAACAATATTTCTCTCCCATGAAAAAAAACCCAATTTTTGGGGGGCGGGAGAACAAACAATCCCCCCCCCCCTTCATTTTTTCCAATCAAACACACGTAACCTCACTTCAACTCTCCCTCTCCTCTAACCTCCCCACATAAAACCCCCAACCAAACAAGACCTAAGGGGCTACCAAACAAGATCCCCAACTCGAAGGATTTGATAATTCGGGGGTAGGGTGTCCAAACTTTGGCGCCCTCTGAAGAAAACGTAAAATAGTATTTATTGAACTTGACAGTATCCATACTGAAGTGTATAAATATTCTGATGAGTGGGTGTACTATGTCTCACAAGATAAACATTATTTTATGACTTTCAAAAGTAATTTTGTATTAAAATTATAATCAGTTTTAAAAGTCAGAACTAGTTATTCAATGTAGTTTTACGCTATTTTAAAGTTTCTCAGCTGATAGAATCGAATGTACATTAACGTTCTTTTTAAAAAAAAAAACTTTGAAAAACAGATTTAGAATCTGGGAGATAGTGTCTCTTTGATCACTTCGATTAAGGGAAGGGAAATTGTTTTCAATGACTCAGAAATGGGTACCATCCGTGTAACCAAGGGGAAAGGGAAATGAAAGGAAAGGAGAGAAATAGGCCCCTTATACAGCAACCAAAGATTTAACTTTGGGCTTGTTTAGAAGTTATTTTGAAAATAGCTTTTACAGATTCCGAGGCAAAACCTAAGTTTTGAAAAATAGATTTTGGAAAATAGCTTTTAAAAATTTTGAGGCAAAACCTAGGTTTTAAAAAGTGATTTATATTTGAGAAGTATTAAATTTTAAGGATTTCGAGGCAAAAAGTAGGTAGGAAAGAGGAAAGAAAAAAAAGAAAAGGTATGAACGAGGAAAGTGAAAGAAAGAAAAAGTATGAAAGAAAAAAGAGAAATAAGGAAAAAATATGACAAAGAAATAAGGAAAAAAGTAGGAAAGAAAAAACCTAGGTTTCAAATTCTAGGTTTTAAACCGAGGTTTTATAACCAAACTTAGATTCTGAGAATAGCTTCCAAACAAGCCCTTTAGCGATTACGGCTTATTATCTCATAATAAAAAGATAAAAAATAATAAGGTATTTTCATTGAAGTGTGTTCTTTCCAATAAAAAGAGGCTTCCAGAACATAAGGAGAGGATGGATGGGCAAAAGGAAATGATAGGCTTACTTAATACAAAGAACCATTTCTGCCTAAATCAAATCCAAAATTGAATATAGGTATATAATTAATGAAAGAGCGGATAAATTCTTGGTTCTTCTCAAATAATAAAAAAGGAAGAAAAAAGAAAGAAATGGCGAGAAGGAATCCAAAACTACTATAATCAAATGTGAAAATTTCAAAAGTGATGCATAGTCTCTAAATTGTAATGCTTAATCTAATGAACCTCTCAAACGCACACTCGCCTGAATTTTCTTTTTATATTATTCACGACTATAGTTTTAAGAGTTTGCTTCCATGCATCTTCTTGCCAAATAATTTCAAGTAAAATTCATGTCTTTTGAAATCACTTTTCATCTCAACTTACTTCTCAAATATTTATCCAAACTGATTTTAGTTTTACAATTTTGCTAATTTCAATCTAAAATATAAATTACATTATATCAACTAATTTCTATCATGGCGAGGCTAGGGCATGTATCCTTATAGCGAGGCTAGGTCAAGATTAAGAAAGTAGAGAGCACACATTTTCATGGTGCATGTTTGGGAATAAATTTTTTTAGCGGTGCACGCAAATCAAGATAAAAAAGCATCTTGAAATCTGTTAAAAGCATCTTGATATTCATAAAATCATTTAGAAACCCGTAAACTCCTTTCTCTCAACGAATTCCCAAACATACACAATGATTACTTCCTCTTAATTTATCAATGCGCTAGACAGCTCAACAGAAAGATTACTTCCTCTTAATTCACTAAAGGAGAGTAAGAAGAAAACGAACCAAATTGGAATGAATCATATTAGGTTGCCTCCAAAACCCACGACTAGATAAGGGAATATTAAAAAGTTTCCCGTAATTGAAGAATGAATTGAAGGCATAGTCTTAAAGCAAGTCTTTTCAGGTTTATTTTGATTAAAAAAACAATTCTAATATATATTTAGTTTTTTCTTTTAAAAAAAATTTAATACTAGTGAATTCATGTCTGTAATGTTGAAACTTTTGCTGGTTGTAAATGATTTTCAAATTAAGAGCCGTTTTTTTTTCCAATTAACTTGAGCTTAGCACTGATAATAGACTACGATAATCATTACGTTGCAGGTTACCATACTCTGGCTGAAGATATAATAACCTCATGCATAAACCAAGGGAAACGAAGACTGAGGTATACATATTACGAAACCATGGAAGTGTATCAGTAAATGAAGGTTCAGTATCTAGAGGATGTGTTAATATCAATCAGAAGTTGATCAGTGAGATCAGAGGACCAAAAATATATTTTCAGCTATAGCATTTCGAACTTATTAACATGATCATTACTAAGAATGTTTCAAAGAGAGTTGGGAAGCTTGAGATCTTCATCGTTACATGTTCCTCGATCTTACCCTGCCCTGTTGTTTGATATTTCCACCTTATAGATGAAGTATATACAAGGAGTATAATAATGAGGAATAGGGATGAAATATTACTAAAGATTAATCGCATATTTTCACTGAAATAAATATTTCTTTATACGATTCATTTTAATGAAAAATTGAATGGATTTTATATTAACGATTGGCTGGCGTGAAGATAATGGAACTCTCATCTTCACCTTGCATTTGGACTTAAAAGCTTGATGTTCCCTGATTTTGTGAATCCATATCATAGTACCTTCCAAAGTAATTGGGATTAATTCAAGACCCACTTTCTAGGGCCAAAATTCAGGAAGGTAAATAATACATATTGACCCGTGGAGAACGCGGTAGAGAAGTACCTTTACGCAAGTCAAGGTAAATACGTAGAGGAGATTATCTCGTTTTACGGAAAAACACGGTTGAACGTGCGTTTGGTTTTTGGAAACGTTGTTCTAAAGAAGTCCATTACTGATAGGGAAATGCAATGGAAAAAGTTGCGAAGTAGAGAACATCTACAGATTAAAGTCGCGATACGCAACGCAGAGAATCTACAATCTTCAATATAATAACAAATTATGAACATATTTAGATTTGGAGGATTAAAACATGCTAAAAATGTGTTGTTTCTTTTATTTTTTTTTATTTAGTGTCTTTGCCTCTGGCATTATTATACCAATTGACAGCTATACATATTTCAAGGAAAAAAAAATTTGCAAATGTCCCTGGGACTCTGAAGAAATTCTTTATGAACATACATGGATTTGGACATCAAAAGACAGAATTGCAAACTGCTATAGTAAAAGTCTCAAGTCTCAAGGTAGGACTGTATGTACCAAAAAGAAAAAAAAGGTAGGACTGTAAAATAGAGATCAAAATATGTTTAAAAAACACTAAAATATACTACATCTTATCCTAAATATAAGAGTTAGTTGATTTGTATTAGAGACATTAAGGAAGATAAATATATTACGTTAAAGTATTGATATTTATTATTTTTCTTAAAACCAATTTGATTGACTTATAAACTGATATACTACTATAATCAAATCATACACAAATATTTTTATGTCTTGCATTTAATTCTTTAATTTCTCTATTAAAAATTAACTAACTCTTATATTTAGGGTTCAAGGCAGTAAAATAAATACTTAAAATTAGGATCAGTGGCATATACATCCTAGATGTTTTAGAGTTTGAATTTAACCTTTTTAACAAGTTAATTTTTAACATAAATTTTGGGGTTAAATGTTCGAAACTTAAAAGTCACAGTTTGTGACCCGAAATTTTTATTAAGGTTTTGTCTATTTTAGCTAACAAGCATTGATTTTTTGTGTACGTTGCTTCAAAAATCTACCAACCTTTTGTGAAGCTGCTCTTTGCCTTTTATAAAGAATAGGATAGAAACATTGAATAAACAAAAATATGAAAAGATGAGGAAGAAATAACGGAAACAGATGTGTTCAAGAACATATAATAACGAGGAAATATAGAGCCAAAAGGTAGCTAAAGCTTGTGCCCATTAAAATAATTTGATGAACTGTTTCTCAGTGCAACTGATTGTCAATGTTGGCCCTAAAAGAGGGCACCAGAGTTTATTATCCAGGTAAAGCGCAGCGATAAAACAATGAGGAATGAAGGAATGTCCCGCAACAAAATGCTTCCTCCAAAAAAACAAAAAAGCTTGCTTCAAAAGGGTGCCACTACAACAAACTATACCATGGCAGAATTTAGTTCCTGAACTCTTTGCCCTTTTTACAAATCAAGGGCATTGAATTGTTTCATTCATCCCTGGCAATTACAAAACCACGACTAAAATACCCAGATTTTAAGGCCAAAAAAAACCCAAAAATAATAAATTAGGACAATGTTGCATGCAGTCGCCTCCTTAAAGGGAATATAGCAGAAACTATAAACCGAACTCAACCCCAGAAAATGTCATGAATAATATCAGAGCCCACCAGAAGGTTTGAGAATATACATGAATGCCATTTATTGAAATCTATTTCCTACAAATGGGACAAAATCAGCTCCTGTTATTCTTTTTTGGAGCCTTGCAAATAATGCCAATGCTATGCGGGACACGAGAGAACCTTTTGTAAGACAAAGCAGCAAGCAACTGTAAACACTGAAGTGGTAGAAAAAAGAAAAATAACAACTTCCTGCTGGCCAGCTCAGGAAGGAATACCTTTAGTATAATACTTAGTTCAACAACCATGCTCAGCTGCCGATTACAAGTCAACCGCAGGTTAATAAACTGATGGCCTCACGGTTCCATTGGAGTCTGACTTAACATTAAGTGGCGATTGAAGCTCCCCAGAGTAAGAAGACCTTCTAGAACTGCCTGCAGAATCTGCTGATGAATATGGCATCTGACAAATATTAGACCGACCATTCGGTTCACACAAACTATAACCCCTTTCAACTGTTTCAGCTTCCACAGGTAGTTCATCCAACTCCTACCAAGAGGAAATACAGCCATCAGGCACCAGCCACATTTCTTTACGTCAAATTTTGTTATGTTATAATTTAATGGACTTGAAAATATACAACTAACAAAGAATGGTAACATAATTAAGACTGCCCAATCAGGCAAACGAGCACCATGTCTCGTGATTATCACAAGAACATTTTTCTTTTTTGGGGCCAAAATTATCACAAGAACATCAAAGAAACGATTTCAATTAGAGGACAGTGGATACCCTAACTTGGTATATAACAGAATGGAAATACAACTAGATGCTATTTTTGGTTAAGAATAATAAGACTACTGACTACCCACATTAAAAGCCTGTTGATAAATTTGGAGCATTTCTCGACAGTGCCTTCTTTTCCTAGCAACCTCACGAGGTTCCTGCAACATTTCTTCAAACAGGTTCTCTCTGAATAGCAACATACAGAAAACAGTCAACAAGACACAACTTGACATAATCCCTGAAAAAGTACAAGAATTAGAGAGCCATGACCACCGTAATGTAAATCACCTGTAAAGCTTTTTAATAAAAACATTGTGCAGGTTTCGTTTTGTATTGTTTACCTGCATATGGTTCAGCATTGTCAGAATTGAATAGCTTTGCAAATTCAGGAATAGAAACTCTCCATAGTTCCAACAGAATGGATATAGAGAGTATAGTCGGTATTAAAAAGGTTTTAAAAAGAAATAGGTACATACACAATACGCTACAAATGAAAATATTGGTCGAAGTCATTTTTTTTAAAGAATGCGAAAACAATGCCTCCAGGCAGCTATGAGAACAAGACAAAAAAGAAGCACCTAATGGATTTCAAATGTATTTACAATACATCTACAATTTTCCATACTTCATAAGTAACATGATATCCATCAGATTCATTACATATTATTACTAGCTACTTTCTGAGATCGTAATCACCCTTATGGTATGAACCCAATTGACCAACCAGTCTGCATTATCATAGCAGTGTCTAAGTTTATAAACATGAAATTTGCAAAGCTTAGCAGAAGGACATGAAATACCAAGAAATGCATAATCGTTTTTGGTACGAAGTCCTCAACATTCCTTCTAACGATGTCATAATATGATCTCAATAGCAACTTCGTGACTGCAATCTCAATAACTTCTGTCTCTGAATTGCTCTCGGATGACCTTAGGATAGGAGGGGGCTACATGGACCAAGCACATTAGGCAAAACATGCAAGAAATATTTGATTCAACTGACAAACTAATAGATATACCTCTCTTAAATGGATCGTAGAGAAGGACTGTTCCATCATGTGAATTGCTTCGCTATGTCCTCTACTCGCTGTACTCTCTCTTGCAGATACACGGCTATCACCCCCAAAAATGGGTGAAACAACCCAACTTGATTTACCAGAGGTTCCTGAAAAAGAAAAAGAAGAAAACATCACAAGATGTATTTAATGGCAATACTCACTGGTAGATCCAAAGAACATATTGGGTATTTAATAAAGACAAGTTAGAAGTGATTTGGAAGTGGCGTTGGGAGATCAAATCATCTCACAAGGGAAAAATTTTAGATATTTGAGATTAATTACACAATAAGATAGTGAAACTGATGGTGATGTTAACCATAGAATTTAACCTAGATGGTATAAATCAAGGCAAGCTACTGGAGTTATTTGCAATCGAAAAGTATTTAATAAGATAAAAGAAAAGTTTATCGCACTACTATAAAACCAAAAATGCTATATGATAGTGAATGTTGGGCTTTAAAAGGACATGAGTATAAAGTGGGGGTAGTCAAGATGAGGATACCAAGATGGATGTGTGATCATACTAGAATGATATGATTCGTAACGATCAAATATGTGGACAAGTTATAGTGCAATTTATTGAGAGGAAAATTGTAGAAAAGTGGTTCAAACTTGTTCAAAAAAGGCCATTGGAGGTATCGATGAAGGAGGTCGATTAAGAAGTATGGAGTCTTTAGAAAAAAGGTAGAGGAAGATTGAAGTGCACACTCAATAAAGTTATAGAGAGATATCTTTTGGAATCTATCCAAGAATTTGGTTTACGATAGAGCACAATGGCATTGTGTGATCCATATAGAGAGATAAGACTTTGTTGTTGTTCTATGAATGAAGACATATCACCAATCCACAGACTTCGAATGGTAAAAAGGATTACCAGAGGATGCAGTCCTTTCAAGATCCAATGGAGAACGAACACCCTGTCAATAAGTAGTTTCATAAGAATTCAAGTAACAACTACAGGATGCTAATTAAGTGGAAGGGAAAATTACAGTTTAACCCATGATCCAATGGAGCTGCCTCAGTAGCTCTCATCTATATTTTAACAAAGATAATTAAGTGTTAAAAAAAAAAAAAAAGAAGTTTTCACCCTTCCTTTCTTCCTTTCCAAAAAAGAGGAAACCGAGAGGGAAAGCACATAGAAAGAAAGAATCTCCAGCTAGCACAGTGGAAGGTAGATCAGAAAAAAAGGAATAATTTCATTGCTAAAGGTTTGTTTAACTTGTCGCTAAGCATTTCATAGTGTTTGTAGACTGTTAATGAAATTAAGCCTAAAGTTTATATTTTCAAATATCCTCTTAACCCAAAGAATGGACTCCAAAGACTATAAAATTGTTTAGGGTGCAAGTAAAACATATCTTTATCAATGAAATAGGTACTCATCTTGGACAATTTTTAGTAGGACTAGAAGTGGATAGATGGCAATTAAACAATTCACAAGGAATTAATGAAAGACTTGAGAGATTTAAATGTTCCCCCTCTTTTTTACACCCAGGGGCGGTTATTTTTAGCCAGTTCAGAAGAGTGTAAAATGTAGTTAATGCTCTGCTAAGTATCTTGAATCTTTAAAACTAAAGAAATAAACTTTTTATGGATGGAAAGTATCTACTCTAATTGCTAAGACACAATTGCAGTCCCCAAAAAATTGATAAGACAATAAGTTACCGGCTCAGCCACAAATCCATTAGCCTGCCTCCCAAAAATACTTCGAGACCTATCAGAGGGTGATCCCCTATCAGCTTCCATGCCATCCTATTGGATATTAATAAGGGTGGAGAGACAAGTTAAGGATTGAGAATAAATTATAATGCACTACATAAACGGATATGGATGAAACTTAATAATGTGATATGCAATTATGAATACCCTCTGCCTTGAAACTGAGGGAGGAATCCTAGAAGACTGCATCTGTCGCATTGCAATCTCTAATGCCTTACTTCCACCAATAAAATTTGGGTGAGAAGTATTTATGTAGCCTATCTGCAAATTTGTGTACTTTAAATTAGTAAATATGGATAAGGAGGTTGAATATTTTGTATTGATAGACTGACCATCAAAATCAACACTAATTAACTGACTAGCAGCATGTCAATGACTTCCAGTTAGGGCACCATTTGTCGCATAAATCACTTTGTTGGAAGGGTTTGTATAGCAGAACCAAGCATGGTCATTGAAAATTTACTGCAGTTTGACTATTCACCATTGATTGGCCACCAATGACGTAATTATAGCAGCAGATAGAGAGGGTAGAACCAATGAAGCATATGTAGATATACCCTTCTATCTTAAAAGAATTTGGATTCCCACATACCTCCATTTCAATTATGTGCCCAATCATGTTCTCTGAGGGTTCAAGACTTTCTCGCAGAAAGTTCCCCATGACTTCATCAATGCGCTTTCTCAAGAAAGGGAACCGCTGCAGCTCATTCACCATACAGCAATGGCTGATCTGAAGAGAACATGAGTGTGTATAGAAGTATGTTAATAGGATGTTGAAGTGAGGTGCAGCAGAAATGGCAAGTCATTAAGCCCTACCTTTATTAATTCATCGTATATAAACCTAGCACATTGAAGGCTTGGATCCAACAATCGAGCTATTTGTCTTCTCACAAGAACTTCAAATGGCACCTATTGCATGGAAACGGATTAAATAAGTCCTCAAGAAGGAACAAAAGTCATCTGATTGATTATACAAAAAATTCTGAGGAAATGGCAAAGGGGGAAAACACCTACTTCAGGAACAAACAATGCTGATCTAGGTCCATTCGCATTTTGTATGGCAGTTCGAATATCACCATCAGTCAAATCCTCACACGGATCAACTTCCTGCAAGGTTCATTTAATTACATCAAGTTCAAAGAAACTAGGATTATGTTTTTATCTAATTCTAAAAAGCTTTAATTCCGTTTTATTACATCCAACTTCCATGCAATAACTAAGGGATGAGAATGTTGACCTGTAACAGCCTCTCCCAAGTTTATTTAGCTAATGTATTTGACCTTTTCCATTGAATAAAAAATGGCCGATCTGGGATTTGTTCAAATTCAATGCATTACAAGATAGAGCAATTTTTTTAGGAGTGTCTGATACTTCCAAACCGTATCATAATTTGCAGTATGAATTAGTTAAATATGATAAGTAAAAACATCGTGTTAAAGGTTTATACAGTGCTATAAAAGAAAAGGGTTTGTATACTAAAATTAAACAAGTTCTTGAAGCTAAAAAGAACTAAAAAATTTAATGGTTTCAGGGGTGTCCCACAGGCATTTTTGCACATCATGGAATAATTTATTTAAAAAGAAAGAATATGTCTAGAGCTAGAAGAATGGATATGTCAAGAGCAGAGCAATGTTATGTCAAACATTCAATAGATATGGCATAAAACTCCGAATAAGCATTTAATGCCATTGCTGTGTCACATAATCTCTAATGTATTGTGTCTTTTATCACAGTCAATGTTTATTTTTATTGGCTCTTGGGAACGCAACCCTTTGTGTGACATCTATATTCAATACAATTAAAAATGGCCACAGCAGCGAAAATATACATATTACTGAAATGCAGAGTTACCAAAAGAAAACATTCTTGAGATCAAAGGAAGATAAGTACATGGAATATGAAAGGGAAAACACCAATTTTTGACCCAACGAGAGTGGCAAATCATCTAATGATGTCAGCAATATCTATGATGATCCTAAATAGATTAAGGTCACCGGTGTTTAAATCACATGAATGAAATAAATAACTTCATTAGTTCATTTAACCATTGTCTTTGCTTTCTTCACCAAAAATTTCGATCAGATTGCTCCATTTTTCCGTTAAATGGCTAAAGAATTTTCAAAACATTTTATAAAAGGAAGACAAATGGTACTCTTTGGTGTCTATTTTCCATTATGCAAATTCAACGAACACATTAACACAGATTAAGACGTTGGCTACTTGTTTTTTTTTTTGGCTACTTATTTAATAAACATTTTAATGCAAGAATAGATCTCTCAATTCAGTGACCAAGTAAAACACAGAAAAAAGAATTATAAGTTCCAATACCTTGTGCCTGGCTTTCACTCAATTTGGAGATTATCTATAGATTAAAGCAGAAGATTTTCTTTACCTTCATGTTTTCAACACATACAAAGTAAACCATAATCAAGAAAAGATTGATTCAGGTATACACACAGATTGTAGCATAACATCAACACAAATATGATAACAGCTCATGTAAATACAAATGTATATTACCTCTAAGCACTTCACGAATATTGATTGAAAAATATAGTGAATTCGTGCTCCTCCAGAAAGCTCAGTTGTAGACATGTCCTCATTTTTTCCCTCTATCATTGAGGAAAATGCTGTTTCAACATAAAAAAAGTTGGAATATTATTACCTAACTTGTAATTTCAACTATATGGGGAATCACTTAAAAACTGTAAAGGAAGGGGAGTATTACTGGGAATATAGGATATCAGTTAACAGACATAAAGGTTGTTAAGGAGCTAAGAATCAAGGTCAGAATAGTTAGGTACCTTCACAGTATTTTGAAAGAACATTCAGAAGGAGAGCACCCTGGCCGGCCTATTGGAGAACAAAAGGAAAAAACTGTCAAACAGCATAAGGTTAAATAGCCAGCAAAAGTAGACAACATTTATGTCATCTACTTTAAGAAATATATTTATATAGTACATGCCTTGGACTCGGTGATTTCTCCACAGCTCACAAGCTCCTTTGCAAAAGAAACCATTGCATTGCTTATCAGTGCTCTCAACCCTGGAAGCACTGCCTTGATATGTTGCGCAAGAATCTGCAAATAGATGACCAGGTGACAAAGTTGGAACCAGAAATTAGCAACTCTAGATTTCAGAAATTGGCCGCAATCTCTCCAAACTTTCTGAACCCAATCCCGGCAACCCAAACATATTTTGTCATCAAGTAATCAACCAGATAAAAAGATATTCACTTGCAGCCTAATTTTTATTTGCATTTCCCCATTTTTCCAAGAATGATAGAAATGACAGAAACTGAGTTCCAAAGCCTAGCCACTAAATCAGACTTGTTAAAATAAGATTTTGAGATCAACAACACTCTTTGCAATTTTTCCAACTTCTGTGTGGTGAGAGGAAATTACTATACAGTACCAAGGAGAAAATTTTCCTCCGCATGTAAAGTTGAAGATCCTAACAGAGCAAGAAAGGAAATAAGAGAATTGTTTCTTCTGAATGAATAAGCACATTCTATGATTGGTCACAGCATGCGCTTAGTGCTTTCTACAATAGAATTTGAGCTTTTGACATTACAAAGACTCTACCTTGTTTAACTTCTTTGCTAGCTGAGGAATACCGCAACGATCTGCTATGCTATTGTACACCTATAAATAACATGTATGTTAAAAAATTTCATCATATGAATTGGCTTCGCTTGAAAACAACTGAGCAACGGTACTTTCTTACAGGACGACTGCGGAAGAATTCCTCTTCAGCAACAAGAGCATCTCTTATACTCTTATTCATAAGAATATCCTGATTAAATGAAATAACATAAATCAGATTTCAGCATTTCAAGTTGACAAGCACTTTTTTGGCCAGTATGATAATCAGATAATCACAGGTATATGTGTTTCCTTGTGATATGCCCTTTCTTGTGTGTACTCAAACATAAATCAAAGAACATATTAAACATAAAATTTACTCAAACACCATGTTTGGTATAGTATGATAACATTATTACCTCCTGACTACGGTTAACAACACCCACATAACCAAGACGGAGAGGGATAACTTTTCCAAGCAACAAATTCTGGGCATCAGTACCTCTGTCCATGATATCCAACTACATTCCACAAAATATGTTCCAAACTTTGTCAAAACACAAGAGTATAACAAAGTTTGAAAGAAAAAAAAAACCATTTGTAACACAGAATGTTGGAATAGTATGCTGCACCTTTGTGATTACACCTATTGTTCTACTACCTGCAATAGAAAGAATATTCAGAAAGAATATATCACGGGGTTGTGAAATTAAATTATTTTAGTTTTAACCATATGGAAGCTAAAACCCACCATCAGGGTCAGCAATCCTAGCCATCTGAAGAGCATCTGAATTAGCCAAATCTGAATTTGCTGGCGTGACAGCCAGAATGACACATGTAGAAATTTTGATATATGACATGATCATTGTCCTAATTCGAGCTTCAATATCAGAAGGCTGGTCACCAACAGGAACCTTTGTTATACCAGGGAGATCAACAAGTGTTATATCAAGAACATTAGGCGACAAGATCTTTAGACGAATCTTCTTATCTGAAACACCTTTGTTCCCTCCTGCATCCCTCTCAGTTTCAGCCTACAATCAAATCACAAATACACAATTTAGAAACAGATAGAGAACTAATTAAAAAAAAACACACAAATTAAGAAAATATGCAAGCCAACAGATTATTATCAGGGAAAACCGAATAGACCTGTGTACTCATACCTTACAAGAAAGCCAATCCCAACTTTAAACTGTCAACCAAAATAGTGATTTATTGACAAAGCTCTAATAACACAAATGATGCAAATAGAAACTGACAAGGAAAAATACCCCTTTCAGTTCATCAGATTATTTTCATTTACATTACATTTCTCAAAGCATGAATATAGTTTAATATATCAACAGTATCATATCTTCAAATTAGTTTGCTAAACTACAGTAGCAAGTTGAAACTTCGGAAGTTGTAAAATCATAATATCAACAACGAGGATGTAGAAATGACCTTGACATTATGAATATCAAAATGAGATAACCAAAGGGGGAAGGCACTCTCAAGGAACTAAGGCAATTACACCCCCCTCCCCCCGGTCCCCCAACAAAAAAAAGCAACAATAATTCAGATACCAAACAAGCACTCATGACAAGTGAAGTAAGGCTCTAATATGATGAATTAAAAGAAAGATACAAATAAGGAATAAATTTTTAACAACTCTAATACCCATTTACTTTAAATATTAAGAGCTTGTGATAAAATTGACTTGAATTAGTAGATATCCAAGATGAACTACGAAAAGAAGCCATGAAGGTTCAAGTCCATAGCAAGAAAATGCTGCTATTCAGATATGCTTGTAAGAATTAAATGCATTTATAAATCGTTACATTTTTCAAATTGATTTAATAGTTGCCATCATTTGCATGTCCTAACTTTCAGGGTCTGTTTAAAGAACAATAATTAGAGATAGAGTGGATCACATTTTTGGGCATGTATATCAGAATTTTATTCAAAATTCAGAATATTAGCCTTTTTCTTTTTTTTTTGGGGGGGGGGTGGATGTGTCAGCTTCACTTTCACTCTATCTTAACATGACAAGGACTTTGAAGATAATTTGTTTCGTCTGGTTTGGCTTAACAGGGGTACAGCTCTTAATATTTAAGAGTGTAATAGGAATAAAATAGAAGCAGTTAGTTTAGCTTGCAATAAAGGGTAAAGGTGCAAATTTAGCAACCAAGTTATTGGTCAAAAGCACCCAAAACAATTAACTTTTGAAGGAATTTAGCAATGATCAATTAATAAGAGTACAAATTTAGCAACGCCATTAACAAGGAGTAGTTTTAATTATCTAAATGATTCCAAAAGGAAACCTAGACCCTAAAAATAGTAAAATATACCAAATAGTAGGCCGAAGTTAGAAGGGTTAACAGCATTTTTAAATTTGCACCCTTATTAATTGATTATTACTAAATTTACACCCTTAAAAAGTGTTAGAATTTAGAATTCAAATTTGATTATTACCTGATTTTGTTTCCTATAATGTTGCCTAGGATTAGGGGAATGAATCTGCATTAATGTTGAATTTGTAATTCCTGGTTTGGCTCCCTTGATTGAGCCTTTCAGCTACTATATATTTTGTACCTCCCGGCGCGTGAACTACACGCGCCACGTCATCTCCACGTGCCACTGCCTACTGTTGTCCAGAAGATGAATCCAGCTGACTTTCCTCCTCGTTTTGGGTCTTTTCCAAGGCATCCAACCAATATGGGCTCAACTACTAGGGCCTTTGTGAATGGTACAAGCCTTGAAACTCAAACTAACGTGAATTTGGTGCAGTCAGGTAACTCCATTATAGCTCTTAATGCAATGGTTACCAGTACAAACACCTGGATAGTCGATTCTGTAGCAACAGATCATATGTCTGGTAACAAGTCTTTATTTAACAATATCAAGTATTGCCATGAGAACCTCAGAGTAAAAGTGGCTAATGGAGTGTATACAAAGGTTGAAGGAATTGGGACTGTAATATTATCTAAACATCTTGAGATTCACAACGTATTGTTTGTGCCTGCTCTCACATGCAATTTAATTTCTGTGAGCAAGCTTACTACCAACCATGATTGTTGGGTG
>JANTPZ010110424.1:0-10178 GCA_025593235.1 Vachellia pachyceras | reverse complement strand
TAAATAATTTAAAATTAAATTATTTATTAAAGATATCTTTTCGGGTTATTATATTTCAAAACAAAATAATTTAAATAAGGATATATCATGTTTTTTAAAGCTGTGAGGTTTTAGTAAGCAATTAAAAAATAAATTAGATATTAGAATATATCTTAAATCTTATTCTTTTAAAAAAAGAAAGTCATAGTCAGAATTTAACAAAAAGTTATATGTTAAACTTAATTAGTTACAATGAAAAAGTAATAAAAGAGCATGTGGGTAGATAAGAAAAAAGAGTTTTCTCTCCATTTTCTCTCCATGTGTGGAGAGAAAAGTTGGGGAGAAAATGTGGTGAGACCCACACCCTATTTTCTCTCCAACTTTTCCTTCCCCCTCTTTTTCTCTTCTATCCAAGCAAGGGAAAACTCATTTCTCCCCTCATTTTCTCTCCAAGTTTTCTTTCCTCCCTCATTTTCTCTCCATCCAAGCATAAGGTTAGGCTATGTTTGGTTTGACGGAGGGGAAACGGAAGGGATGGATATGAGGGGATGGGAAGGGATTGAATGGTATAAGGTTACCTCGTTTGGTTTAGTTAGAGGGGAAGGAATGGGAAGGATTTTTAATGATCTTTTGTTTGGTTTAGGAGTGGAATGGAGGAAAGTTAATAATCAATTTACCATTTTACCCTTATACGTTGATTTATACTTATTTATTTATACAATTTATTTAAATTAGTTTTCACTCATAAAAATTAACCACTCGTTATATTTAATTAATCAAAACAATTATTAAGGTACTTCCCTTATATAGTTCATTTAAATAATTAAAAAATAGGATTTATATGTAACTTAATTTCACAATACTTAATTTATGATTAACTTGCCACCATAATCTAACTTGTAACTGACAAAACATCTGAAGAGCAGAGGAGGAAGAAAGTGTTGGTTAATTGAACTGCTTCTAGAGAGAAGAGGAAAAAGTTGAGAAGCGATGCGTTTTAACCTACCAGGGGTATGGATAGGAATATAATAAAATTGAAGGGGTAAATTAGTCATAATTTTTTGCTTCCCTCCAAAACCCCCAATTTGGAGGGAATCAAAATAAAGGGAGGGGAGGGAATGATTGGGCATATTTTGGATCCCATCCCCTCCAAAAGTTTAAACCAAACAAGGGGAGGGATTCATTTTTCATCCCCTCCCATCCCCTTCCCCCCAACCCCAACCAAACAAGCCCTTACATGCATAGAAGTTGAATTGTATATTGAAAAATCAGTTATGGAGAAAATGAGATGTATAATTTGGAAGTTCTCATGTTTAAGTTAATTTTTCAATGGACGATTTATATATTTTATATTTATTATTATATATTAAAAAGGTTATTTTTTGTAGCTCCTCATCCTTCCCAATTCCCGAGCTATCACTCAGTACTGTTAGTCCAATGTAGCGCTTATGACTTGTCCAATGCTCAATTACCTCGAGCAAGAACTCGAAAGGCGCTTCAAGCTCTTCAAACTCTGGAATTACCCCTCTTCCTCTGTTTCGCACAATCAAACTCACCTTCAATTCGTGCAGTGGTGGGGGATACTAAAATCGGTGCGGACGCCCGCATGATCGATTCGCTACCCAATTTGGAAATTGTCTCTACGTACAGTATAGGTTTGGGCAAGATTGACTTGGAAAATGCAAAGAAAGAGGGATTAGGATCACCAACACGCCTGATGTGTTGACGGACTACGTTGCCGATCTTGCCATTGGCTTGGCTTTGACGGTGTTGAGGCGGATTTGTGAGGCTGATCAGTTTCTGAAGAATGGCTTGTGGAAGAAAACTGAACTTGGTGTAAAGGTTTGCCCATTTCCCTCTTTTGTGTGAAGCTGCTGCAATGGCAATGGAAATTCATTTGTCTCTTGAAATTGTAGTTTAATTTGTTTTGTGAAAGAAACCTTCCTGAGATTATAGGTTCGTGATGGATTGATAGCTTTTAGCTCATTATTTCCATATTTGAATACATTGTCATTCTGATGTTATATTGTCATTTACTCATTCAAAGTTATCTTTTGGTGTTATTAACAGAACAACAGAACAATAGAAAACTCGCAACGTTATGCGTGCTCCTGAATTGTAGACTATTTCAGAAGTTTGCATGATCTGATCTTAACTTGTTCTTCTAACCCAAATTCTCTTGCAATAAGGGAGTTTGGGGAGTTTCTAGCTTTTCAACATCTTCTAGATTTCGTATTGAGTTATACTTGTGCATTTCAGTTCAGCGGTAAAGCAGTTGGAATTATTGGTTTGGGAAGTATTGGTTTAGCAATAGCAAACAGAGCTATAGCTTTGGGGTGTCCAGTTAGTTACCATTCAAGAACTGAAAAACCAATCACGGGATATAAGTATACTCCAATATCTTAGACTTGGTAGCCAATTCTGAAATCCTTATTGTTGCTTGTGCTCTTACCAAAGAGACCTATCACATTGTTAATCGCAAAGTTATGGATGCATTGGGACCAAAAGGCATACTCATCAACGTTGGGCGAGGGAAACACGATGAACCTGAGCTTGTGCGTGCACTAACTGAAGGAAGACTAGTTGGGGCGGGGCTTGATGTGTTTGAAGATGAACCAGAGGTGCCTGAACAGTTATTTGGCCTTGAAAATGTTGTGCTCTTGCCACGTGGGGACTAACACCATCAAAACCTGCAAGGCAATGGCAGATCTTGTGATCCAAAACTTAGAGGCACATTTCCTTAACAAGCCATTTTTGAGTCCAGTAGTTTGATTGAGGTATGTAACTTCAATTTCTAAAATTTCTTTTGTTTTTCCCTTTCCATCATTTCATCCGACTGAAAATTAGTTCATACCAGTATTTCTGAAGATTGACATATATCGCTCCTAAAAGTTCAAGAACTTGGATAGAACTTGGATGTGGACGACAGTTATGTAAAGTTTTCTCTGTGTGAGCTGTGAATTATAAAGTTCACTAGCATCAATACGATAAGTTAGTGTTGTAAATAGTCCAAATACATAAATGGGCTTTAGGTCCAAAAAGTTTTATAGAAAAGCTCTAGAAATAAGAACCCATCACTTGTACATTGTTATGGATCTTCAATAATAAAGTATTATTCAGTAATTACATTTAAGCTCTCTATAATTCAACATGGTATCAGAGCCACACAAGCTGTACGATCCACATAATCTTTTGAAGATTCATCACCATTTTTTCAAGAAGAGGAAAAAGAAAACAAGGCCTGCATCAAGAACCCATATGGAGTCCAAGAAATGCAGTAAACCCAAAGGAGGTGGCTCAGGGTCCGATTGGAGTTTCACCACAACGCTGGATGGAGCTGGGATTTGAGAGATTAAAGCCGCCATGGAAGCTGCAGAAGCTCAAGCCAAGTAACATTCGGCAAGATCAGGCAACATTCGGTAAAATGGAGTTTCACCACTGTCAAAGAACTTGATGCTGCCGTGCAAGAACTCACCAAGATCAGGCAAGATTTCGATGCGGCCTTGGAGGCGAAGCTCGTGGCGTTTCAGACAGCAGGGAAAGCTCAGCACTCGGCCAAGCTGAACTCAGAAAGGATCAGTGAGCTCTCAAAGGAGATTGCAGCCATGAAAACATTTGTAGAGGAGATGAAGCTTGCATCTTTGCAGGTTCAAGAGGAACAAGCAAAGGTAATGTGATGGGTACCTAAGTGGGATGGGTAACCCTACCCCAAAAGCTAGCTATTGAGGTGGGAGAACCAACCCACTTAAATACCCCATTGAGCATCACATTCTACTTAATGTGGAACTTGGTATCCCATACTACCAAGTCTCCATCAATTGGCCCCCCATGGAAAGCCGATGTCTCGGCGGCTGCACTCCACGGCACTTCACTCGGTCTTCTGTCGGTCAAAACCCTCCGTGGGTAGCCCTCTCCGGAGAGGTTGTAAGCCTGGCTCTGATACCAATTGATGGATACCTAAGTGGGATAGGGAACCCTACCCCAAAAGCTAGCTATTGAGGTGGGAGAACCAACCCACTTAAATACCCAATTGAGCATCCCATTCTACTTAATGTGGGATTTGGTATCCCATACTACCAAGTCTCCATCATAATGGCAGAGAGGGAAGCTCAATGTGATTCTTACAAGAATGGTAAAGAAATAGCCAGGTCAAAGATGGAATCTTTGATGAAGGAATACGACCCTGCATTGAACATCAAATGCTACGTTTGGTACATGGGAACTGACCTTGGGGAAGTGGAAGTAAAATCAATGATTTGGGTTGTTTGGTGTGATGGAACTCATTTCTCATGGAACTCACTTCCATAAAAAATGATGGAAGTGGGTTCCATCAGGCTCCCCTAGGAACTGAGTTCTAGTTCCTTACCTGATCATTGTACCCTTCAGCATTCAACCAAGCACAGTCGGCCGCTGCCTCTACCCCTTCTCTGCAACTTCCGACGACCTCAGCCTTGGCAATGGAGACGTCTCAGCCTCCGACGACCTCCCCCTTCATCCAAATCTCACTCCCATCCCCATCGTCGCACTCCCTCTGGTTTTGTTGCCGACTATTATGCCCTGGACATGGAAGACGACAACGGCAACGAACTCTCGCCTCCCTCCTCTTTATACCGTCAACTTTTTTGGATGCTCCACCATCACCCGCCAGTCATTGTTGCCGCCGAGGTTGTCCATCGTCCTAGTTTTCTTCTTCGTTGCATGTGTCTTCGTTTCAGGCGGTGGAGACAGTGAGAACGGCGACGGCAGTGACCTCTTCGATTTGGTTTGGGATAGCGACATCGACCCACTTCCACCTGCGACGGCGACGACCTGCCACCTTCCTTCGATCTGGGTTCAGTTCGAGGTTTGCGATGGCGACGACCTACCACCTTCGATCTGGGTGTTGGTGCGACGGGGTTTGCGATGGCGACGGCGACGGCGACGACCTACCACCTTCGATCTGGGTGTTAGTGCGACGAAGACGAATGGCTGGTCGAATGGTAGAGGGCGAATGGCTGGGTGTTGGCGCGACGATGAGCATGATCGGAGGCGTCTGGGTGTTGGAGCAATTTTTTTTGTATAATGGGCATTTTGGTAGTTTTACAGTAAAATTACATATTTTAATTAAAAATAATACCCCACTTCTTCCAACATACCAAACATACTTTTAATCTCACTTCCACTTCGAGTTCCACTTCCAATTCCATCAAAATCAGTTCCGCGTACCAAACGGGGCAAAAGATCTTGAGGCTGAACTCGCTGAAACAAGTGAAGAGATTGAAGTTTTGCGAGAACAAATGAAGAAGTCCCATGCTTCTGAGATGGAAGATGCAAGAGCTATAACATCAGTGCTGAAGGAAGCAACAAGGGCGCTAGGTGAAGTTGCTGAAGAAGAAAGCTCTCTAAGAAACCTAGTGGCTATGTTAAAGAACGAATTAGAGAATGTGAAGACTGAGTAGAGAATCTTGAAAGACAAGAAACAGAAATCAGAACCTCTTGCAAGTTACATCAAAGACGAACTCCATAAGAGAAAAGGAGAAGCAAATATTGAGGAACTGGAAAAAGCTACTGAGTTGTTCCAAGAACAAAAGATGAAGATAGAGAAGCTAGCAGAAGAAACAGAAGCTGCAAAAAGGGAAGCAGAAGATATGAACCAGAGAACACATGAGCTGAAGCAAGTAGCCGAGAAAGCGTGAGCTTTGAATCAAGAACTCGAAACAAAGCTAGAGATTGTTCTAAAAGAAGCTGAAGAAGTTAAAGCATCAGAACAGAGAGCCCTTGAGGAGATGAAGATCTTATCTGAGATGCAAGGTGGTAATAACAACAATGAAGTCAGTGATGTGGTAAACCCAGATCAAGATCATGGTAAGATCAAACTATCTGTTGAAAAGTTTAAGTCAGTGACAGGAAAACTGAAGGAGGCTGCGATGACTCAGGTTGAAGCAATCAGAGGCAGCGAGAAAAGAGGATCCACCCTTGAATGCACTCATTGCCACAAGAACACAAGAAAGACACAGCAACAAAAGTTGTGGCACTTGATAGAATAAAGGGAAAAGTACCCAAAAAACATTTGCAATTCAGGCAATAGCAGAGGTGGAAGTGAAGGTGAATGTCAAAATGCTTCAGATAATGTGGTCACACCAAAATCTTACCCAAAAAATGAAATTGTGAAGCTCTATAAATAAGAACTCATCACTTGTACATTGTTATAGATCTTCAATAATAGAATATTATTCAGTAATTACATTTATGGTCTCTATTATTCAACAGTTGGTATTTGTAGAACTTGGTTGTTGAAGAATTTGATAGCTTATATTTTCTTTGAAAAAAAACTATTTTAGCAGCATATTTACATTATGGCATATTGACTTCGCACCCAGTTTAAGTATGCTTCTCATTTTATGCATTCTGCAGGAGTTCTCTCTGTATGGGCAACTGAATAGTGAAACTGGTTTCTCACCTGGCAGTAACTGTGGTTATTGATACTTCACCAACTTAAAACAATCTTTTTGTGAACAAAAGGGAAAGAAATAGAAGCTGAAGCAATTTAGGGTGAGCGGCAATTTAGAAAAGCAATTTATTGATCCTTTTTACCATGGATCAGCTTGGATGAGTAGGCACACTTTCCGAAAGACTAAAATGACTCTATGAACAGTGTTTTGTGTCTGCAACCTCAAGGAAGCCGTGGTCGAGCCGTGACATGTGAGAAGGGTTATTATTCACGACTTGTCTCCGTAAGGGTGCAACACTTGTTTTCATGGCATTAAAAATAGAAGTGGCTGGTGAAGATTTTGATGCAGTCGGGTTCACTCTCCCAATTTCTTAATTTTGTTTAACCCATTTTTATTTTTCCAGGATACTTACTATTGGACTAGAAATCAGTTGTGATTTAAATTATATTTTTCTACCTTGAACAGAAAGTCTCAGATCCTTCAATTATCCTCCTCAAATTCTGTCTATGTTTTGCATTATCTAATTGAAGTACAGTTACAGTAGCAGAGTCTCTTCAGTTTCATACTTTTAGAGAAGGCAGAAAGTACTATAAATATGTAGTTTTTAGGGCCATCTAAATCTTTAAACCGGAAAGATCCATGTATCTGTGTGTATATGTCGTCACTCAAAAGAAGCAGAGGAACCAACCCAGGCTGGCATGGAAGAACAGAGACAAAGGATGAGACATTCCATGCAGGAAATTACTACAGACTGGGCCAAATTCTTTTGTCTTCTTCTCCCTTTACTTTTAACAACTCTTACCCTTATTTGCCCTAACAAGTTATCACATGACAAACATGCATTAAATTTCCCTCTCCATGATGACATCCTCATTATTACCCTACCAATTCTTTGTTGTTGGTTTTACCTTTTTAGTTTATTATTCTAGTGGTGAATTGATATTATGACAGGATGTATTTTAACTTAAGATGAAATCACTTTTAGTGATGCCTGTTTTCATTGTGTACTTTAATTCATTTGTTAGTGATATTTAAAGGATGCAAAAGAAAGATTTTCTGCAATAAAAATCTTTGGTTTGATGTAGCGCTGATATCACATTAATTTGTTTTCCTTTCAAGATAAAGCCATAGATAACTATGGCATAATAAGCTATTTAGAGCTTGTTTGGATGTGATTTTGAAAATAGCTTTTACAGATTTCGAGGCAAAACCTAAGTTTTGAAAAGTGATTTATGTTTGGGAAATTATTAGCTTTTACGGATTCTGAGGCAAAAAAGTGGGTAGGAAAGAGGAAAGAGAAAGAAAGAAAAAATAGGAAGGATGAAAGAGGAAAAAGTAGGAAGGAGGAAACCTAGGTTTCAAACTGATGTTTTGTAACCAAAATAACTTTTGGGAAAAAAAGTTTTGCTTGGACAAAACCTCGGTTTTGAGGTAAAACCTAGGTTTTGAAACTAAATCGAGATTCTAGAATTGGTTGCCAAATAAGCCCCTCCTATATGTTGTCTATATATAGTTCTTGGTTGGACACAATTTAGTGACCATTAGATTAGGAGCCCCTAAATAATCATTAGTGGAATCTAGATTGGACGTATCTTTGAACCGCAAAAAGCTTGACTAATTCTATTGCCAAGCGTCTTATTATTTAATAAAACTTGGTTCAAAATGATAAGTTAGTTTATTATATGATGCTACTATCATTTTTTATTCACACTAATAATAAATAACCTCCATCCCACATCCTCTCATTCTTGTGCCGTGTTCCATTAAATCCCTATATATAATTTCTCGTTGTAACATAAAATATGCTGAATGCTTTTAAGTTTCCAAATATTCAACATCAACTGAATTGACTTATGCGTTATGTAATCTGTTACATTTATTATTTGTTTATTTGCCACCATTGTCTCTGTTAATGAATTGTCAAGTTGATATTTTCAACGTTTATTTCTTTATTAAAGATAGGGAGAATTGGGGGAAAATATATAATTGGGGAATTAAGTAGATAATAAGAGATGTTCAGTTACACATATGGAATCTCAATTACATATATGAAGTTTAGTTACACATAACATGAAAGATCAATTGCATATGTGTGGAATGTCTCATTATACAATTAATTTTTTAATGGGGTAATTAAAAATATTGTATCATGCATCAATTATTAACATTAAAATATTCACATATCTTCGGCATTAAGTTTTAGCTAAAGAAAAAGACATTACCCTATAAGTTAAGCTCCCCTTAGAAAAAAAAAAACAGCTCTTCCTCTACTTACGAACATGATTCTCACTTCAAAATTAAAGCGGTAATTACAAGTAAAATTAAATGGATTGGACAAATACTCCTGAACCCACATTCTGCTTGGGTAGTTTGTCAAATTCTCATCTCTGAATGCTTAATCATTATTCTAAGTTTATGCCACGCATGGAAAGAGAGAAAGAATTTTATTTAAAAAAAACATTATTCATGTATTAAACACACTAAAAGAAGCTGCCGACACTTCACCAGCCAACCTCCTCTGTTCTGTCCCGTTTATGAGGTTCTGGTCACTTCTCTCTCTCACACAAATCATCAGTCCTTGCTTTCTTTACTCTTCAAAAGCAATGCTATCTTAGTATCTTCTTCATTGAGCATCCCGACTTGAAGAAACAAGAAAGAAAGAAGAAAAGAAACTCCCACATCTTCGTCATTCCATGCACTTATCATGCACGCTAACACTGTGATACACAGCAAAAAGTACAGAGCTTTCTGGGTTTTATTCATTTTTTTCTCAAAACCGTTGAAAGGGATTTCTGGGTACCACTCAATTTCCATGTAATTCCCAAAGTCTCCTTTTCCTTGAAATATTGTAGTGCACTAACTGGAGTTTTAGTTGAAATCCCCATCTTCTTCTTCTTCTTCATCACCATGCTTTCGGCGAAATCAGAATCAGATATTACCAGCTTAGTATCTTCTTCACCTTCAAGGTCCCCCAAGCGACCTGTGTACTACGTACAGAGTCCTTCAAGAGATTCTCACGATGGAGACAAGTCGTCGTCTATGCAAGCGACTCCTATATCCAATAGCCCCATGGAGTCTCCTTCACACCCTTCTTTTGGAAGGCATTCAAGGAACTCATCTGCGAGCAGATTTTCCGGGATTTTCAGGTCATCTTCAGGAAGAAAAGGAGGAAGCAGGAAGAGAAATGACAAGGGTTGGCCTGAGTGTAATGTGATTATGGAAGAAGGTGAATATGATGAGCTCAAAGAATTGGCTTTCACCAGACGAGTCCAGGCTCTGATTGCTCTGTTGAGCTTCGTTGCTCTCTTCACTGTCTTTTGCTTGATCATTTGGGGTGCTAGTAGACCTTTCAAAACAGAGATTAACGTCAAGGTCAGTCTAAATTTTTTTAAAAAAAACAACAACAACATCTTCAATCTGGCCTCTAGAATGATTTATGGTTACTGTAGTTATAATTTAATGTCTCTGTTTTTTTTTACTAAAACTGTCTACAAACTAAGAATTCAGAGTATTAGGTGCTAAGTTGGTTACTGGTTTTCTTAAGATTAGTGGTTATGAAATTAAGATGCATTCTCATATTTGCAGAGCTTGACAGTACATAATCTGTATGTTGGGGAGGGTTCAGACTTCACTGGAGTACCAACGAAGTTGCTCACTATAAATGGATCGTTGCACATAAATGTGTACAACCCTGCCACGTTTTTTGGAATCCATGTTTATTCCTCTCCCATCAACCTCCTCTTCACCGATATCACAGTGGCATCTGGT
>JANTPZ010110413.1:0-11692 GCA_025593235.1 Vachellia pachyceras | reverse complement strand
CTTCATGTATTCTACAAATGGGATAAGAACAATCAACATGCAATAAGATGACAGTATAGAAGGTTAGGTGGGAAAATATCAACTTGTATTCTTCTATAATGTATATAGATTTATCCTTCAACTTACACTATAATTGATCGTGCTGTCTTCATTCATCTTAAGACTCCAAATTTTCTCTCAGATGTATATATGTCTTTCAATGATGAAGAAAATTATAATCCCTCAAGCCCGTGTTTCATACTATTTTACTTCTATTACTCATATCCCACTCTAATTCAAGAACTCCACCTTCATTCTAATAAAAAAGTAAAAAAAAATAAAAAAAAACCCTGACCGGGTCAACCCACCCAATCGAGCGGGTTGACCGAGTCAACCCCAGGTTGGCCGGTTCAACCCCGGGTTGACCGGGTTGAACCCAACCCGGGGTCAAAAATCAAACCAGACCGGACCAGCGACCGGTTCGCCGGTTTCCGATCCGAACCGGCCGGTCCGGTTTTCATTACTATGCAAAATACATGTTTTAATATTTAAGAGATCAAATTAAAACTTAAAATAAATTTAAAAGAATAAACATATGATTTAACTATAAATTTTGTATAATTAATGGAAATGAACGGAGATACAAGACATTTATTACATCTTAATTATCAGTTTTAAATTTGTACACTATTAATATTAAATTATACATAATCACGCTCAATTTTAGGTTATGTGTGGATAACTGTTTACAATGAACCCGTTATAAAATCTAGAAGAGTTATAATATATTACGGTTAAATTTAAACCCTAATATTAGGGTTAATAACTAAACAAGATAAAATAGAAATAATTCTTGTAAGATATGTTTTTGTGATTTTAAACTTCATTTTTTTGTGATTTTTAATTTTTTATCTTTCTTGATTTTGGTCATTGAAGTTTTAAACATTGATTTTGTCCCTGTAACGTGACTTGGATGTTTAATAGTGTTAATTAACATCGATAAATTTAGGGATTAAAATAAAAATTCATTTAAAGTATAGAAATCAAAACCAAAATCTGTTTAAAGTATAATGATTAAAACCAAAAGTGATTAAAAGGTATATGGATATTTTAAAACTATAAGAACTAATAGTTTTAGATGGAGTTAATTTAAGGGGCCAGCAAAAACACAAATGAGAGTATACTATTGGGACAAAAAAATATGTTTGAACCCAAATATTAATATACTTATGTACAGATATTTTAAAGTTTAAGGAGGTATATTGTTTAAAAAAAATAAGGAAATTTCTAGTTGGTAACATATACTATATATCGTGCGTTAGTGAAATGTCAAATAACTCGCAGCATGGGGGTTGTCTCACAAACTGAAAATTCATAAGAGTATTTAACATGTTTAACAGTTTCAAAGATTATTAAAGAGTTATTTACATAAACTAGGGAGTTTTTATATAATTTACTCAATTAAAAGCTTATTAAATTGAAAGCCTTCCCCCCACATAAGGATTAAGATGATTTGTCACCGTAAAAAATATTTCAGTTCATTTATTTTCATATATTCATTTTCTTTAAAAAAAATAGTTGTTTCTATTTATATGTTTTTTTAGGCCATAACAAATTCATTAGCATTTTTTAAGGCATACATTTTATTAAAAATTTCAAAAAGTCACACAACCATACTCTAGTGTAAATAGACATATAGAGTTTACGTAACAAAAAATTTCCATAATACGAAGAAAAATCAAAAGAACCTTATTTATTAAAATAAATTAAGTGCATATTACCAAAAAAAATTAGGGTGTATGCTATAATTTAAAAATACCTGTAAAGAAGGGAACATAGTTTGCCCCGTGCACTCTTCAATCTCTGTCGTTCATTAATAAAACATTTCTTACCAAGTGAATAAAAAAAATAGTTCAGGTAAAAAAAAAATAGTTGGAATATTTTCACGTGCGGGTTGAAGAGTAGCTGAAAAAAAATTGTTGGTCAGGCATTCTTTGTCCTATATAAACTATAATCCCCTTGGTCATAATTTTGCAACAACGTAGTAGGATAACGCCTCAGATTTAATTTTTTTTAAAGAAATAAAATATATTATTCGGCAGAAGCCACGTACGAGGTTAGAGATGACGGTGCCACCAGCGACTCGCCCTCCCCCCGACGCCACCAGGAAGGTACTCATCGTCGGAGCGATGGGTTTCATCGGTCAGTTCGTGGCGGAGGCGAGCATCGCCGCCGGCCACTCCACCTTCCTGCTCGTGCGCGGTGATCCCCTCGCCCCCACCAAAGCCTCCCGTGTCAGAGCTTTTCACAAGAAAGGGGCCACGATCATTCAGGTGTGTCAAATACTCATTTTTAAAACAATTAATTAATTAATATGTTTCTTATTTTTCCGTATTAATTTAATATTCTTTAATATTCTTTTTTTTATTACTGATGCAGGGGTCGATTAAAGAGAAGGAAGCGACGGAGAAGATCTTGAAAGAGAACGAAATAGAGATAGTGATCTCAGTCGTAGGAGGCGAAGCTGTTCTTGATCAGCTCACATTAGTGGACGCCATGAGATCTGTCAAAACCATTCAGGTATCATCTTCCTACGTTTTGTACTTATACATAGTAAGTATGCAAAAATAATAATTTAATCTCATAAAACATTAAATTAATAAGGGTTAATACAATATTTGATCATCAAATTTACCCTTCATTTTAACTTTGGTCTTTAAAGTTTAAAATAAGTTATTTTAGTCTTTTAAAAAGTAAGATGATTTTAGTATTTTTAAATTACAAGACTAATATTTTAAATTAAATGAATTTTTTATGACCTAAAACAACCAATTTCTAAATTGAAGGATAAAAAATTGTGTTGTCCCAATTGAAGGAACAAAAATAGAGAGAGGATTACGTTGTTAATATGATTTTTTTAATAATTACATTCATTTTTTAAATTTTATAATAATTTTTCTAATTTAAAATTATAACCCTTTGGATGAGTAGAATGGTGGATAGGGTCATAGGGAGGGCAAACGTACGATATAAATAAAGTCTCTGAAACCGGCCCCTTGCCATTGTTTCGTTTCTTTTCTCTGTTTAATGTTAAAAGGACAACTGAAATTAAAGTGTCATGAAAATTCAAATTTTGTTCAACTACTCATTATTTTTAAAAAAATTTATTTTAAATAAAAGTTATTTTCTTATCAAATCGAACACTCTCTCTTAATAAATTTTTTCTTTTATCTTTTTTTATTTATCTTTCATCTTTTCTACTTTCTTTTTACCTTAGAATCCGTAAAGTTATTCTCACAATAGCTTCCCAAACACAATCACATTTTCAAAATCTAGATTTTACCTTAAAATTCATAAAAGTTATTCTCTCAAAATCTAGATTTTACTTTAAACTCCGTAAAAATTATTCTCCATTGTGATTGGAAACGAACTCTATATAATACAAAAGGTTACGAATGAGAAACACGCCAAGCAAACAGGAATATGAGTTCTCTTGCTCAATATTACTTATCAATTCTTATCTAATGTGATACAGAAATTTAATTATAAGATGAATATTATATAAACAATGAGACTGAGTGATTTGTTTGCACAAAAAGTTATGCGAATGACTGCTAAAACATTTGTTACAAAAAATGAGGAAGTTGAAGGATGAAAAGAGAGAATAGAGGGAAGAAGTTGGGAGAGAGATAAGGTTGGGAATATCTCATATTTCTATTAGGTGGTTTACAGGCTAACCTGTTAAGAGTCTAGTCTAATCTGACCTGTTTATAAAAAAGTCAGGCTAAGGCCTATTTAAAGGTCTATTTGTATAAATAGGTCAGACCTATTTTTTAAAGCCTGACTGTAAGCCTTCAGGCATGTCTGTTTATATATAAAATAAATATAATTATTTTTATATGATGCAAAAAAAAACTTTTTGTATTTTTTTAATCATAATTTTTATATTAAAAACTTACATACAATAAATTATCGGAAAACTTACATACAATAAGTATAGTAGGCTTAAAGTCTACCTTGAGGCCTTCTTAAATGTGTCAATAGTAGGCTTAAAGCCTACTTTGATACCTTTTTAGAGGTCTACATTATATGCACTAGTGGACCTACTTGGTCCTTACCGGCTGCAGTTGTAGCCGCGGATTTCCAGAAAATTAGGTATATATTAGTACTATGTGATTTATTTTGCATCCACTTATTTGTTAATTTTGAACCCACTGAATTTTTACTCAAATTCTTTTGAAAAGATATTAAGAACAAGTCTTATTTATATTCTCATAAAATAGTTTGCACCACCTGAGTTAGGACCCTAAATCCGCCACTGATTATATGTAAGTATCTAAAAAGGTTTCAGGCCTTACTAGACATTTTGAATGCTTAGGCATGAGCCTAAAAAAAGTCTACATTCAAGCTCAATATCTTCATTAAATGCTTAGGCCAATTTAATCAAAGCCTAAACTAGTCTAACCTGTTTCTATGTCTAGAGAGAGATAATATATCTTCTTCTTGTGCAAATGCTTACTACACGATCTCTATTTACAGGGCTCAAGGCATTTATCACTAACTTAAGGAGTTCTTTGTTTTTTTTGGATTGATCCATTTAGTATCCCGAGTCATGCCATCTTTCAAGCACTATAATAGGCTCAAACTAATCCAAATCGACCGTGGCACAACCCCTAGAGCGGCTAGCCTACCACTAAGTTTTAACGCTATTACATTCTTAAGGCTCAAACTCGAGACCATTAGTTAAGTTAGGATAACCCTTTACCCGTCGATCTAAGTGCTTGGTGGTCACTAATCTAATGGTTCACAAGGACATTAAGCAACTTAATGTGTAATTGGGTGTTACAGCTAGGGAACATATGCTTAAACCTTTTAATTAAGGAGATTAAAGAATATGATAAGAGACATATAATCTCATAAGTTATAAAAACGTAAACACCACACATCACATTTTCAATCATGATGGAGAGTATACAACATTGATCTCAACCTCATCTTTTTAACACATGAGATGCTTTGTAAAATATGCAACCTCTAATCTTAGTACTAAAGTCAACTAATTCTTTAAAGATTAAAGAAATAAAATAAAATAATTTAAATAGATACAATATAAATGCTTTAAGTTAATTTATTTAACTTTCTTAGCTAAAAAATTAAATGCTCTTATGTCAATGATCTTGATCTGAGATAGAAATAGTTATAATTTGTAAATAATATGTTGATGTTGACGCAATTCATAAACGACACCATCTCAGTATGTTGATATTGACACATCAATTCTATCTTCAAACGACATGAGATTGTGTGTTTGGAGGTCCAAAACGACATTTATAGTTTGTCGAAAGGTACTTTTTTCTCAAATATGCCATTTGTGGAAAGGTACATTTTGGGAGGGTCACCCAAAGACATGGATCCGGATTTTTATTTTGTTCTTATTTTTTTAAGAAAATGCAAAGGGCCATAAAATATTTAGACCTCGGCTCTTTTCCATGAACAACTGAAAACATCTGTTTATTTTTTATAAGAGTCCATTAAATTTTTTGAGAGAAAAAACTAGATAAATTAAATAATCATAATATATATTATAAAATACTTATGTGTATTATTGAGTAATATTAATTTTTAAGTCAGATAAATTATTTTAAAAAAAATGATAAATATATCTATTAGTTACTTTCTTTAATTTTTTAAAAATTTTAATTCACCCTCATAATATTAAGAATTGGAGGAGATAGCATGTGAAGAGAATTCTTTCCCAAAATAATTAATGCTATGTTTGGTATGGTGGAATTGGAAATGGAATTCATTTCCTATGTTTGGTATGGTGGAATTAGGGGGTGGAATTGGAAATAGAAATGGAAATGGAATTCAAAATAGGTATAAATGAATTCTATGATGTAATTCACAGAATTGTATTCAATTCTATGGAATTGATTTTTTGACCCCTCATTTTTTTATATATTTATATTCATTTCCATCATCATCTCCATTTCCATTTCTACCAAAATCAATTCCAACATACCAAACGAGCCATAAATCTGCTTGTCTCGATCATAATTTTGCAACTCAATTGGTGATGCAGAGATTTTTGCCATCGGAGTTTGGGCATGACGTGGACCGAGCGGATCCGGTTGAACCGGGGCGCCGAATGTATGAAGAGAAGCGGAAGGTGAGGAGGTTGTTAGAGGAGGCGGGGATCCCCTACACCTACATTTGCTGCAATTCTATTGTGTCCTGGCCATATTATGATAATTGTCATCCTGCCACTCACCCTCCACCGTTGGATCTTTTGCCCATCTACGGTGATGGCACTGTCAAAGGTAAACTGATTATTTCTGCTTTTGGTCCTTACTTCTAAGTAATTCCCACGTATCAAATTTATAATAAATTCAATAAGAGAAATAGGGAATACATATTGTTTAAAAAAAGAGCTTTTTAATCTGAGATCAATCACGAAATGAGATTGTGAGGAGTTTCTTTGGTTGTGTAAATAGCTTACTTTGTTGATGGTGCGGATATTGGAAAATTCACCGTTAAAGCGGCTGATGATATCAGAACCCTCAACAAGAACGTCCATTTCCAACCTCCAAACAATTTCTACTCCATCAACGAGCTTGCTTTTCTGTGGGAATCCAAAGTCGGACGCAAAATCCCTAGAACCATTATCTCTGAAGACGATCTTCTCTCTGTGGCCGCAGGTTTCTTACAATTTTTCTCTGCAAATCTCATTACATTCACACTATTTATGCTTTCCATTGCCAACTCAATTCAAAATATAAGATTTAGTTTTGTACATTTGTTTTCGTTACGTTTTTTATGTGTAACTCTTTGCATAGAGAATCGCATCCCAGAGAGTGTTGTGGCGTCCTTCACCCATGACATCTTTATCAAAGGATGTCAGCTGAACTTCCCTACGGACGGGCCCGGCGACATCAATATCGAAACTCTCTACCCGGAAGAAACATTCAGAAGCTTGGAGGATTGCTACGATGATTTCGCTGACATGATCAGGGACAAGATCTGTACAGAGAAAAGTCAGAGCCTCGAGCCCCAAGTTTGTGTCAATGGGACTCCCTTGGTCACGAATTAATTTATAGCTCTTGATCTTTGATTAGATCTTGGGTGGTGGGGAAGACACAAAATTCATCAGAAGCATAAGAGCATCTCACTATTTACCATGTTATATTACTAAGTCTTGTGTTACTACTATATATGTATGGAGCTTGATGTCTTACGTATGGAGCAGTCATCTTGGGTGGTCATTTACGTTTTTATTTGCAGTCTCAAAACATGTCCGTGAGGAGCTGCTGTATATATTCCTACTACCCTGTACCAGAGTCGCTCTACGTATCAGAATTCCATAATCTTTTCCATCTCTGGCTAATGAATATCTTTATCTATAGACACACATGCAATCTCTTGCTTTTTAAGGCATGCACCAGTTAAGTTCTTTTGAAGTGATTAAAAAGCTACATGAAATGATATATTTATTAACTTTTCTTCAAATTTAATTTATTCCACTTATAAATTGATATATAATATAATGATATATATAAGTATTTTAGAATATACATGTATATAATTTTAAGTAGTTTATTCAACTTCAGTAATATTCTAAAAGAGTCAAGAAGACAACACAGTGGACATGGATTGTCTATTCACTCAGAACTGTCTGAAACACAATGAATGGCTTACACATAACTTTAAACTGCAAGAAGGGAAGCCAAGCAAACATCAGCCGTACTGGACAAGGTTTTCAAAATCCCAGATCTACTTGTCTGCTACAATGGGTAGGCCGCCAGTAACTTGGTGGGGCTTCCATTGGGTCATTGCAGAACAAAATCTTTGTGGGCTGCCAGATTCCATTAGAAACTACTGCTATAATTTTTGTGGGGCTATCTGGTCCTTTATCTTGTCCAACTGTGGATAATTTTCATAAAGACTTCTTCTGCATTCATGGATCAAACTTGAAATCTTTTGAGGTCAAAATCCCTCCTGCTTGGACCAACATCTGTTGCTTTTATAGTGTATCTTTGCATAAAGTAATAAAGCCTAATGTCAGCTTTTGGTTGCATGAATAGGTGCATACAAGTAGGTTAAGCCAGACCATACCTCATCATTATCAGGTCTGATATGTTTTGTAGGAGATTGATTTACGATATGTTACAATTCTTTTTTTAGGCTTGAGTCTGACCTGCAGCATGTACAAGATTTGACATGGTCTGAAACATATTAAAAAGCCCGAATTTTAAAAATTAGGTTACTTTAATCATGTATATATTGATGATTTATGACTAATTTTATTTCATATCATATCTATTTTCCTATAAAAGATTGGATGACTTTAACAATAATTTTTAATATCTATGGAATTACAAAAATTGTGCCAAGGGAGACAAAGCTTCGTGCATTAGCATTAATTCAAACTAGAATTTATCCGAATTTTTATAAATAAAATATATTACTTTTATAAAAAATAATAGGTCATTTTAAGAATTAATGACATAAATAAGAAAAACTTAAAAGCTAAAAACAATGGCCTATTACCTCAGTTGATTAGAGCGTCGTGCTAATAACGCGAAGGTGCATCGGCCAAAATTAAATTTTATTTTCTGATCACAGTTCAACAAATAGTTTTCGCATTATGGGCCAATAACGAACTACACCTTGAACTGGGCCTGGGCATTGACTTTGAGATACGATGTAGTTTTGGTCAATATACATGGGCTTTCTTATCACAGTTAAACGAATAGTTTTCGCATTATGGGCCAATAACAAACTACACCTTGAACTGGGCCTAGGCATTGACATTGAGATACGATGTAGTTTTGGTCAATATACATAGGCTTGAAATACATAAATGAATTCCATGTAGAATGAAATCAACAGAATTAACCCCACCGAAAAAAAATTTAAGAATTTTGGTGAAATATAAAAGCGCACTGAAGAAACAGCTTGAAATATAAATTAATTTATAATATTTAATATTTTATTTGAATTTATATATAATTTATAATTATGAATATAGAAAAAATTTCAATAAATTTAAAAAACAATAGCATGAAGTATATGATTACATGCTTAATTTTGTTGAATTCTCTTGAAACCGATGTATAGATCTCTATCAAGAACTTTCTTGCAAGAAGTTTTGGGTGATCGATGTTGAGAATAAATATTTAAATTAAAATGTTTAAAGTTTAGCTATCGTAATTTATATGTATAGCATTCTAAAACATAAAGATAATATGTTGTAAAAAATAAAACTATGACATCCCAAATAAAAGAATTAATTTTCAAAAAAAGTCTCAAGACAAGTGATCCACATAAATCTTTTATCACTTTCTTCATCGAAACTTGTCAATATATACTTTTAAAATTGTTATTGGACTTTCAAGTGATTAAGTTATTTCCTTATGCCAACAAGCTGTTGGATGGGGTGGTCAGCATCCTCTCCCGTAAGGAGTAAAATATAAGTTTGAATCTTGAGAAACACGTTTATTGAGAGAAAGATGAAAACTTTTACATTCTAAGTCTGGATAATATTTGTGGGCACCCTTGATAACTTACTAAAGAAAAAGTCACTTAATTCCCGGGCACCTCACAAGTTCCTTAGAATAAAATAATACTACCAGAAAAATGCCATTTAACAACAGAAAAATTCATCGCTGCTATTTTCCATCAGAAAATTTTCATTTAATGACGGAAAATATTAACGATGGATTTTCCATCGCTAAATGACATTTTTCTGATAGTGTAACATTAGATTTATCTACACATGCTGTGATACGAAATTTTTTGTAGGAATTAATCTTGAAGAAGGCTCTTAATGAATTGAAAAATATTCAAATGTTTAGTTTCTTTACAAAAAAAAGATATATTGTAAAAGGTATTATTTGGGGGGGGGGATTCTTTAGACAAATTGCAAAGAAAAGACCTTTTCATAATAAGAACCTAAGAGACTATACTTTATAATGATTGTTATTTAGATTGTCTTGGGCAGGTAGATATACAGCATATCACCATAATTGTGCATTGCCTCCTTCCCATATGTTTCAATCTTCATTTACATATATACTCCTCTTGTTCTTTAGTCATTTTTAGTATATTTCACCCAAAAAATTTTAAATTTCGTTAACTCTTCCATAAGATTAACATTTTTTAATTTTACTGATATTAAATATACATTATCATATATGAGAACAAAGTCAATACAATAATAAAGGAAGAGTAAAATTATACATTTATATAAACATTTAATGATGCGACTTATAATTACAATAAAAAATATCTTCTTTCATAGTTTACATACATACATATAATGTTATGACGATGGGGTAGTGCTTTGATGATAATATTCTACTTAATGCAAGTGTATATATATTACCAATATCGCAAATCAGTATGATGCTGTGAGAAAAACACATGCTTTTTCATTACTTTTTAAATCTGGACTCACATTGTAATGTTCTCGGTGAACACAAGTACATATATAAAAACCACACATTGTCATAGTTCATTATATTGTAAAATGACATTTTTTTCCGGCACACCACAAAAACCACACCCGAAAAAAAAAATTAAAAAAAGAAGAAGAAAGACAAAGATATTGATTTTAGTGTGATATAGTAATAAATATATAAGGTAGCTAGCAGCTACTAGATCTTCTTATAAGGACCTGTGTTCGAGGATATTAAGGTTAGTCCTTTGTCTCTTAACAGCCCCACTTGCTGTCTCATCCCCAACACTCTTCTCCATCACAGCCCTAAGCGCTTCTTGTATCGAGTTTATACAATACTGTTGCTGCTGCGTAATCTGATTCTGATGATGGAGCTCGCCGCTGCTTTGAGAATCGCCTCCGCAGTCTTCTTCGCAGGTGATGAACAACACATTCTTGACGCGTCCACCAAGTGTGGTGATATCTGCTTTGAGGGTTCTTAGCTTCAGCGCCTTCAGCGTCTTGATGAGCTCCGGCAACAGGTCTGACCTGTCCTCGCAGCAGAACGAGGCTCTGATAACAAACTTGCCGTCGTCGTCGTCGTCCGCCGTGTCCACCGTCAGCTCGTCCACCTCCGTCGGCACCGGGCTCGTTTCCGCTATCAACGACGTCTGCCTCTTCAGTTCCTTCACATGCTGAATCACTTCCGCCAGCAACGATGCTTTATCCGTCTAGTAAAAAACGCAAAATTAAAAAAAAAAAAGTTAATCACAATCAATTCTTCTTCTCTACTGCAAGAAAACGATCGTGCAGGGCCTTCAATTGTGGGGCTTTGCGTAAAGAATAAACAACATATACACAGTACTAAGTAACATGAGGACACACACATACTACTGGACCACTCAGTGAATGGCTCTTGGTGAGCTTGCTTACAATGACGTGCGTGTAATTGTTATAGATATAACCTTAAAATAAGAAAGAATACAGAACATCACACACACACACACACTCTTGTGTGTCGAAGGTTGGTGGGATTCTGAGGGGAGGGATGCATAAACATATATATAATATATATATATATATATCTGTGTGCGTGTGTCTGTGTGTGTAGGTATGCTGAATGAAGGTGATCAGGGTGACTTACAAATTAAAGGAGGCTATATAGCTTTGTCTGGTGTGAGAGAGAGAGAGATAAGAGATTCATTTGTGGGAAATGAGTTTGACTGATCATTAAGGTTATATCCGGCATGTAATTTCAATGTTTTGTACCTTTTCCAA
>JANTPZ010110408.1:0-20286 GCA_025593235.1 Vachellia pachyceras | reverse complement strand
GCTGCGTTTGGAAACATGTTGGGGAGCCCGTTTTGGCTCCCCAAACCCATTCTCACGCAAGCCGAGACAAAATTCCTCTCACATAAAGTACCTCGGAATCTGTGTCCGTTTTCCCAACGGGTTTCCAAACGAAGCCATTGTGTCTGCATTCTCTTGGTAGGATAATACTGAAGTTTCTTGAGAAGTCATAGTTATAGAGATGAAATAGATGAAAAGTAGAGCAGAGATGACCAATTTTCAAAGTTTGTTTTTAGCTCATAGGCATTGTTGATACATTTTTTCTGTTAGAGAGACATGTATTTTGATAGAATTAATGGGAATTCTAGGAAGCTAGAGTTCCATTTACTTAACTTTGGGTGGGTTACCTTGAGAATAAATTCAAATGTCTTTGAATCTTTTCTTTTTTAAATGAATATATGTCAGGGTAATTCTGTTGTGCTGTTTATACCTTGTTTTCTTCCCTATCTATTTGGTGATTTCTTCTTTTTAATCCATCCATTTTCATTTGAAATCCTGATGTTCCTCTTTTGGACTGTTTAGTATTGTATCTTCTTTCCGTAGTTTCAAGTTCAACATGTACTTGCTTTGATTATGCTGATACATTTGTTCTACGCAAGATGCTTACTCTATATCTAGTCACACGTCATGTTTATGCTACTTGATAGAAAATATTTTAAGAAATACTTAGGCTGCCTTTATTTTCTTCTCGCTTTACAATTTTAGAAAGCCATTCTAAGTGCTGTTGATAGCTTCTAAACTTCCTCAGAACCTGAAAAGTGAGAGGTTACGTGTGCCCCAAAAAAAATATCTAATTTTCATATGAAAGATAACTATAACCAAAATAAGATTCATATTTACAGACAAAATTAGTATTCTATAAAATATTTTTTAAAGCTATTGCATGTGATAGAATGATAACAATCCTTACTTTGAATTGCTTAGATGCCGACTGAATTCCTTGGGAAATATTTATTCATTATTCTTTAATACAGTATTGACCCCAGACTGAGGTATTAGGTTGTACCTCCTGGTTCCTTCCTTTAGCTTGGCTTGTGAAACAGCCATATATGGTAGGAGTTTCTACTGAAAGACAGTCCACAAGGGAGGTGAGGTGAGGGTAAAAAGAGTGTTGATCTAGGAAGCATAACGTTGACACGTGTCAGATTATGGACATTAAGGAAGTTCACGTGCATTTTTTCTGCTATTATACTGATGCTTTCAATCCCTTGGTTGGATTGATCAAGTAGTACTTACCCAGAAGATAATTGTGTGGGGTTGATGTCTTACGTGGATTCGATTATCATTCAGCCCTTTGCTGCTCCCCTTCTCCCAAGGCATCTGTTCATTTCATTATAACATTATTTTACACAATCAAATCACTTGGATAGGAAAAATAGATCAATCAAGTTTCCTTGAAATATGTTCATTATACTCCTCCTCTGTTTTTTTTTTTTGGTGAAAATTTTCATTATGGTTTGTTGCCAGGTACAAATTAAGCAACTTGGTATGTTAACACTGAAACTTGAATATTTGCCTCAGGAATTGCTACATAGGAAGGTCATTTGACGACACGTACGAAACAGTAGGTGAAGAAGAAACAATGAAGCAGGTGAATTGTGAAGTTTACAAATCACTGGTATTAGTGCGTTTCGTTTAAAGACACAAGCTGTTTGGTTATGTAGGCTAACAGGAGTGCCTATTTTGAGGAGCAGTTATAGAGATAGAAGTTACATAGGGAATGTTCAAGGCGTTTGTTTTGAGTTTCTGTTAGATTTTTTTTTTTAGCTTTCAGATTTTGGGGATTTGAGCGAGATGTAAAATCAGATTGCGGGATATAGTGGAAGAAGTGCATCATGCATTCACATGTGAGGCAGCAATATAAGAATGGTCCACAACATCTCTTCTTTTTTCTTTTACTTACCTTTTCTTTTGTCGTTAGATTTTCAACTGTAATGTCTGGCAAAGTTGTGGGTTCTTCTGATCAGGAATTTGTTGTTTCTTACTCTGCATCATTTTTGTTTTGGTTTTCTTTTGTCAGTAGATTGTACCAAGGTTTTTAAGTACAAGTGTGAAAACCTTAAAGGGATACCTATCCAGGGTCCCATGATTAAGTTACAAATATATTCTTATTCTTTCCGTGAAGGAGAATATTTTATGCCCCAAGTAGAGTCTACGTGAGAAATGGCGTTTTCTTTGCCCATTAGATCACACTGATATATTATATTCACAAGCGTTTTTTTTTTTTTGGTGAGTAAACCAGGTCAAGATATGTGTTTTCTTTATTACATTTAAATGGTTTGAATGTGAGTGAAGAAAAGCTTCCCATGGTACAGTAATTGTTAAGGTTTCTTTATTTCCTCGGGACTTATTACATATTTATAATATTCGGTTCATCAAATTTATTTTTGTTTTGATTTTAGTTCCTCAAGGGATAAAATAATCCAAGTTTTTATTAAATTATAGAGATCAATATTTTTAACAGGATAAAACTAAAAAGATCAAAACTTATGAAATTTGAAAGATTAAATATTGTATTAACATTTTCTTTAATATTGCATTGCATAGGTTCGCAAGAGAGAAAAAGAAGTGATCCGAGAGATAATGAAAGACCTATCATTCTGTATAATGAAAAGAGAACTGTATTTCTTTCTCTTAACAAAAAAAAATTCATTTGGTTTTATCAATATGTGTTTGTCTTAAATTACTTAATCAGTTTTCACTACTTAAAAATATTTGGTGCATAAAAGGAGATAGGAGTAAAGAATGGGTTCTCGCAATCCAACCCTCTATTTACCAATAATTTCCAATCTCATGCAGCAAAACACAAATAACACTCATATCATTCTCTTTCCATTTCCTCTTGATCATTTCAACCAAACAATGCATAAGGACTTGGACGTCCCCTGATTCTAATTACGTGTCTATTTTGATTAACTGTAGAACTTACTTTTTCAATATGATTTATAGTCTATATGTGTGTTTGGAAACCATTTTGGAGGCCATGGAATGCATTCTCATGCTAGAAGAAGGACATGAGTGTTTGGGGCAGACGGAGGGTAAAATGCATTTTGGGTGTAGAATGCATTTTGGAGAGAAGGAGAAAAAAACTCTGATAAACCTCTTCCACAAACATAAAAAGCAGCACATGACCAAGGACTCCTGCTTTTCCTGATAAGTTTTTTATCCAAAAGATCTTGAATCTCCTTTTTACAAGTTTCAAGAAGTTCTTGACTCATCTGGATAGGTCTTGCTTTCGTTGGAATATTTTTCTCAGAAAAGTTTGGCTCATATGGCAAATCTACCATATGTTGTTTTCTATCCCAGAAAGCATTTGGTAAATCAGAACAAACTCTTTTATGAATAGTTTCTAAACATTCTTGAATTTTGTTTTGAATTTTTGTCTGAGATATAATTTGTTCTATTTTTTGAAAAGAAATTTCTTCTTTGAGAAAATTTATTTGATTTTGTTTGAACGATATCGGATTTAATTCTTTTATTCTCATTGCCCGAGCCCATGGGAAAAAGAATCTTTTTTCCAAAATGTTTTTTAGAAATACCTTCTGCTCCCGTTTGATAGGGAAACATGAGAGTTGCAAAAAGTGCTCCAAGAATAATTTGCTCAGACATTTCATTTACTAGGATAAAAGGTGTTTTAATTTTCAAAGATTCATTTTCAATAACAACATTTGAAATTTTGTAGTCAACACTTAACCTGTCTTTGGTAATACCTCTCAAAATTTCAGTCGTTTTTCAAAATATTTTGTTGGAATGAGTCCTTTCAAAATGCAGTTTGACTTCTGTGTCAAATAACACTGTTGTTTCCAAAACGAAACTATTATGAATTACAAGTTTTGCTCTTATATGAAACTTTTGATATGTCAATTGTGAAATTATGTTTAGGAAAGATTCTTCAAATTCTTCGGGATGTTTATCTGAATTTGTATGTATTTGTTTTTCTTCATTTATTTTAGAAGGCTGATTTTCAGAAATTTTGGAAATCAGTGTTTGTTGGGTATCTTGTCTTAATTTAATTAATCTTACCTTAGTTTTAAGATTACCAATCTCAGACTGGAGGTCTTGGATGGTTGTAGGTTTGGTGGTTTGCTTAAATTTGTTAAGAGTTTGGGTTAAATCATATTTAAAAGGAAGTTTGTGTTTAAATTTGGAGTCAGAATTGGAAGCAGATGATGAAGTTAAAATATATTTACATTTTGAAAGATATTTTCCCTTCATATCATCAGGGAGTTGATCAATAGTTTCTAGTAAAAGAGTTTGCTCACTACTGATCATGTTTATAATCGGGGAGGAACTAGATGAATCAGAAAGATCATCAAGTTGAATTTGGTTTATGTTTGTGGAAGAGCTGGACTCATTTCCTGATTTCGAATCATATTCAGAATTTGAATCAGACTCAAGCATGAGCCTATTGATTTGTTGGAACACAGGCTCCTCTAGATGAAGTGCTTTGATTTTTTTAGAAAGCCTGCAATATCTAGAAATGTGACCAGGTTTTCCACAATTGTAACAAGTAATTTTTGACTGTTTGTGGGGGGTGAGTATTTGGTTTGGGTTCGTTTTTTTAATTTCCTTGAGGGAGCTTTGGGTTTGAATTTTTTAAACCTCTTTTGTGTATTGTCAGATCTTTTTGAGAAATGTTTATGATACTTTTTTTGTGAAGGCTTAGTTTTCTTACAGCCAGGAAATCCGAATTGTTCACAGAATGTGCCCAATTCCTTTTTGGTTGCAAGCCTTTCCTTTGCCAACTGGTGTTGAATTTTGTCATCCTAACAAATTTTAAGTGCAGTTTTCTGAATATAAGAGATGAGTTGTCCATAAGTCAAGTGTTCATAAGCAATGTTGCCATCATTTAGATTTCTCAATTTTTCTTTCACCTTTTCACCAAATGCAGTTGGTAAACCGGCTAAGAATTTTTCTTTCCAAAATGGTTGATGGGCATCATCCCTGGTGAAAATCCGAGTTAAGAACGTATCTCTATACCATCTGAAATCAGATAGCGTCATGCAACTAAGATTTGAAAGTAATTTTGCAAACCTATCCTTCCATAAGGAAGGATCGCCTACAAAATGTTTGACAATGGTAAATATCAAACTATTAACAGAATCATGAATGTGTTCACCATTATGAGTAATAGGTGTTCCATCCGTTTCTGTTTTAATGGTAGAAAAAATGGTTTGTTTATCCTGAGAAGGAATACAGTAATCCCACCATCCTTTCAACTGTCCAGAAAATCCGGATATTAAAAGGTTGATTATTTCTTCATCAGTATAATCAAACTGTGTTTGATAGGCGGTGCAAACCATTCCCATTTCTTGCAAAAGATCCAAAATTTGTTTTTCAGTAAGACCATCTATGTTCCATTCATAAATATGTTTTGCATTAAAGGATTTGATCTTTTTAGGTGTTTCTTCTACAAGAACATCGGGGGTGTTGCACGTGGATAATAAAGTTTGGAGGGTTTTTGCCAAGAAAATTCAGGATTGGTGTCAGAATCTGATTTGAATATCATTAATTTGAATATCTGAAGTTGGAGAATTAGTTTCAGGATTGGTGTCAGAATCTGATTCATTTTTTCGAGAAACAACTTGTATTTTAGTAATACCAGAAGATTGGGGTGTTTCCGGAACAGTTGTTTGGAGTAAACTTAATCTTTGTTCCACATGTCTAATTAGATCAGCTTTAGTTTTTGTTTCGATTTGTTATCTTATTTAGAGTTTGATTTCGAAAGATTTAAACAAAGGTGCTTGAATTTTGAAGGTTTGGTGTAAATTCACTGGGGGTGTTTGAGAAGTTGAAGGAGTCTGATTAATGTGATCTCCAATGATCTGGAGATACTGATCGGTATAATTATTTTGTTCAATAATTTTTTTAATGTCTTTGAAATCAACAATTTGTTCTATATTTTTATATTTGAATGGTGCAGCGATAATTGGATGTCCTTTATCGTCAATTAATTTTGGAATTTGTACTGAAGTTGATGGTGGAAAAACTGAAGAAATTGGAGACAAGGAGAAAAAAAAACTCCTTATACAAAAAATACATTCCACATCACGTTATTGATATTATAAGTCATGATCTGATACACTCCAAGTCGTGACCTATACATGGGATTCTAAGTCACGACTTAAATATTTTAAATTGCAACATGAAACATTATAATTACTTTTATTTCATTTTTCCTTAATTTTATTACAATATAAAATAATATATATGTAATAATTAATGAGATTCATTTTCTTTTAAATCATTTTCCATTAAAAGTATCTTTTACAACGTTTATCTAAATAAGTTTTCATTTTTCAAAATGTATTTTGGATAAAAGTCATTTTCCAAAATGCATTTTGACTAAAATTCATTCTCCTAACGGTTATCCAAACTAGTCCATATGAGGTAAAATCCAAAAGTACATAACACTTTCACACAAGTTGAAATAAAACTTCTTTAACATATTACCTAAAATTCCCCAAAATCACTTAAAATAAGCTAATCCAAACACTCACTTAAGTATATAAAATGAGTTTTGTCTCGACTTACGTGAACAAAATTTTTCAACACCAATGTAAACATGGGCCAAGTAAGTTATAAACACCAATGTAAACGTCTCCATCATCATCAACTTCCATCCACCTCGTCTCCGCAAGAAAGCTCCCCGCTAGTTTTTTGTTTCTAAAGTTTGGGACCAGCTTAGTTTGGCAGACCCTTGCACCAGGCTATAAAATTGTATTGGAACAGAGTTGCAGCAGATGAATCTGTTTATTAATTATATGCACCCCCATATTTATGGTGCCTCTTCTTTTTATGTTCGTGAGGAGTTTCTAACCATGCACAATGATCTAGGATTAGAAGGTCCACCTTAAGCCAGACCAAGAATCAAACTGAAGGAGAATAAGATCATTCTGGGATGGACCCAATTTTCTTCCTTAGGTTCCCTACGTTGAATGACAAGTCATCGGGGATCAGAATCTGAAGGGAATAGTGTAGGAGAAAACGTAGCAGAAGAAGTGAGAGAGGATGAAGTAGATGCTCGAGTCTCTGGTAAACAAGTTGGTGCAGCAGCAGCAACATTGGTTTGTAGGGGAAGACATGGAGGAGAATAATAATAACCCTACAGTCCAACACGGTGGAGGAGAAAAAATAATGGGAGATTTATGGTAAGATTCCATAGAATGAAGTTATTTATAAAAAGGTCTTAAAAGTTGTTAATGACAAGTTGAATAGTACAATTGACAAATGGAGCAGCTATTATTAACAACTCTTGAGACATTTTTATAAATAATTTCCTTCTATGGGATTTTATAATAAATCTCTCAAAAATAATTTGCTTATTTGAGAATCCCTTGGGGAGGATGAAAGATCTCTCTTGCGTACGGGATGGAGGGAAGTTGAAAATGATGGAAATGGTGAGTCATGCAGACACATCAGCACTTGTCTTTTACACATGATGACTCAGTCATGAGTTGAGTTGACAAGGAGCTTTATTTAAAAAGAAAAATGTGAAAATACAAGAGTTAAGTTATAAATGAATTAAAATTTTATGGATTGAGTCTCCACAAATCATATTTAAGGACTAAGTTTTAAATGAGATAAAAATTTAAAGACAAAATGATTAATTTTTCCTTTTAATTTTTCAATGTCACTTAATTATATTATCTTCTGATTAATCATAAAAACATACAGTAATTTAGTTAGATAATCGAACATTATTTGAATTATTTGTTTTTTCAAAAATATTATTTTAATTAAAACTGATCTAATTAATTACGATCCAATGACAATTCAGTGAATGAATGTATTGACCTGTTCAACCTGGGTGGGGGTTACAAAACTGGCATTATTAGCTAAGGCCTAGTTCGGGGTGGTTTTAAGTTTTAAGTTTCAAAATTTTTAAAAATTGAAACTGGTTTTTTGTTTTAGGTTTTTTTGGTTTTCAATTTTAAAAAGGTGTTATGAATTAGAAATGGGATAACGTAGAAATGGCCTGACTCTGCGGGAGCTGCTTCCCACCGCCCGATCCTCCACCCTGACCACACCCACGCAATTGACGACGTCTTTGCTGGCAACTCCCTCATCGACGATGCTTCCCTGTCCCACGACTGCACCGATCTGAACATGGCTTCCGACGACAACCCCAATGCGAAGAGTGAGGTGGCCGTGGAGGACGGCGAGGAGAGGTTGCTCAAGTGGGAGAATGCGAGGTCCAAGGCGGAGAATGCGAGGTTGTTCCAGTGAGGTGAGTTAATTAGATGTCTGATTGGGTGATATAGTTTTCGCTGGAAAAGAAAACAGAGGAGCAACGAACGAAAGAAAGAAAGGTAGTGGAGCATGTTTCCAACACTGTTTGGGTTGGGGGATGGAATGTGTGAGAAGAAATGAACTTTGAATGATAAAATCCTGGAGAAACAAGTTAACGATGTGAGTTGAAAGCGAACAAGAGAAACAAATGAATTTAGAGCCTTGCTTTTCTTCAGTTTCGCAGGGGACAGAGCAGGAGAGGTCGCCGGCGGTGGAGTGGCCGAAGGATGGGATGAATGAAGGTGATGGAGAGCTTACTGGCGGAGGAGAATATTCATGGGAGGAACAGCTTGGGGAAGGCGACGGTTGAAGAGTAGGAGAGAGGGAAGCATGATAGTATTTCAAAACAAAATCAAAATCTCAAAACCTTTTTTTTGTAGTTTTGAAATCTGAATAAAATCTGTTTTGAAATAGTGTTAAAAACCAACTCAGCTCCATTTTCGCCGAACACGTTTTGTTTTCAAAATTGCATTTTAAAACAAAAAACTGAAAACTCAGCACGACCCCGAACGAGGCCTAAGAAAAGCGAGGGAAGAGGATAGGGTAAAAAGTTTGACCATCCTTGTCAACCACATCGTCAAAAGTTTGCTCTTATCCATCGTTTTTGCAGTGTTACAGCCTTTTTCTTGTTGGCATCTTCTTCTGGTCATTGCTGTATCTTTCTGAGAACTATGCACTTTTTCTGAATCCCACCACCTAGTCATTCTTCGCCTCCATCTCTTTCTTGAGTTTCTTCTTCTTCTCCCCCCCCCCAGTTTTGCATCCCACTATCATTACCTCTTTTTATCCCTACCTTCAAGTTAGACCCTCTTCTTCCATTAATTACATTTCCTGCTCTACTCTTTCTCTCACACACACACCCTATTTCTGTATGGTGCTTTCTTTGGCCTGAAAGGGTTATGTTTGGGATAATACTTCTTAATTTGTTTCTCCTTTTTTTTACTTTTATATCATCGAAGCATGTGTTTCAAGCTAAACACTATTTCCTTATACTTTTACTATAACGGATGCATAACAAAAGCTTTGCTTCATTCCACACCAGCCTCTCGTAATGAAATGTCATGAATAATGCAGTTTATTTCTTAGACTTTATACAATAGAACTGCGTTAAAAAGAAAAGAAATGACGCTAATTGTTCTCGCAGACACACACACACACACACACACATAAAGGGAACATACAAGTGGACTCTTCGTTTTAATATATTTTAAGATTTGTATGTTCCATTTTTTAATAGTGTGTCTCAGTTGCTGGTTTGATCTCGTATAAATTAAATGGTGTCTTCTGATATTATTTGATGACTTCAAGTGGACTCTTCCTCGATCGTCTCCAAAGTTGCAGGGCTTCCATTTCATTTTGGTGGGAGGATATGATAATGCAGAGAGAAGGATTCAAGTCGATGTTTCATTTCATAATTTTAATGAGCACTTTGTGAATTTAATTAAATATATCCATACACGGTGGTAGAAGATTCAAATTGTTGAATTAATTGATATTTTCTATCAAACTGAACCACAGACGAAGCTCTCATATGGTGGAACAAGTTTTGTAATTAATCTACACTAATTTAAGGTTACTTTTAGTCCCATGTACGATCCTGATTATTCTTCTGTCTCATCTTTTTGTTAGATCAATAATCAATTGTCATCTCACCCAAACCCATCTCCTTTTATATTTTAGTTTTATTCATATAATAACAAAAATTGTTTTGTTAAATAAATTTTGAGGCCATTGGTTTCTAACACTTTTTCTTAATCCTATTATTAGATATTTGGGTAACTAACTAAACCAAATTGAGCATATGCAACAGCAGTATACTTCTCCTAGAAGTCTTTTCTAAAGAGGTAAAAATTAAATCTCAACCCTTCCACTTTGTAATCTGGTTGTTTCACCATTAGACTAAATACCTTTATTAGGTCATAATAACAAAAACCGTTAGCAAAAAAAATTTATTTGATTTATTTTACTTATATAAATATGATCTGTTGTGTTATGGCTCTTTTAATTTTAATTACAGCACTCTTTGTTTACAAGTAGTCTTCTCATTTCTTGAAGCTCGCACTCAATATAATAATATAATGCAATGTATTATTAACAGACGGGGAAAATGAGACTACATTATTACGCTATAAATTAATAGTGATCTTATGGGCATATTCTCCAAATTTGGGAGAGAAAATTGTGATAACAAAGTCAAATTCTTTTTCTTAAAGCATGTTTTGATTGAACAAACGAGGTCGGAACATGAGCTGGTACAGCTAATCTGATTCCCTCTCACCCAACTTCCGTTGACCTGACCCCATCAATCTGGTTTGTCAACTTGATCCAAAAACAATTAATAGCTCGCTCGGTTAGATCCAATATTAGGTCCGTTGGTAAAGTGGTGGAGAAGTACTTATGGGCTTATTCACATAAGTCGAGGCCAATATGTGGAGGAGATTGTCTCGTTTTACGGAAAAACACTGTTGAACGTATTTATGGGTATAAGCTGGGCGTTGCCAAACAAGCACATTAATGCGTCACAAAGTATAAGGTCTGCACTCTTAATCACGTCAATAAAAAAAAGTCGCGAGGAAGATCAAAGGCTGTGACTTTAAGATCTCTACGAAAGTGGTGGGACACACACTCACACACTCACACACAGTGGATGGTCTTCCTTTTTCGATTCCATATGAACTCATGAAGACGACGCAGAAGCTGTATCCCATAATTTACAAAGCTGTATCCCATAATTTACAATACAAAGGTTTACCCCATTAGGTATAAAAGGAATCCACGACCACGAGTACGTAAGCAAGCAATTGCCCCCTATTCAAATTTTTCCTCGAAAACCGAGAAAAAACATATCTGATACCCTTTCTGTTTCTTTTTCTTTTTCTTCTTACCCCTTTTAATAGTCTGATATTTCCATTTTTTTTAAAAAATATCGCTAATATTACTATTGTCAGAATTTCAAATCAATTTCGGTTTGTTGTGTTTTTTCCTTCCAGTCATAACGAAAAGGACCGGAAAAAAAAATCATCTTCCTCCATTTTCAGTCCCCTATATAATTTACACAACAAAAAGCTCGTAGCTTTTCCTTCGCCTTCTCTTCATAAAGCTTCTGGCTTTCTTCTCTGATAGTTTGTATATACGTATTCTTCCAATCGGTTTGATAACTGAATTTGCATTTGGTAATCTAATTTAACACAACTGGGAGACGAATAAAAGGGCGGGGAGGCATAGGAAGATAATGAACCTTCCCTCTGTTCTTAATCTTATTGTGCCTCCCCTCAGATCTTAGTTTTCCGCCGGATTTGGCGTCTTCGCCGTTTTTGAATTGGTGGGTTTGGACAGAATCTGGATCGAAGTTTTCATCTTTGCTAAAAGTTTGCGTGCCTATGGATCTTGATATGTTCGCTGATTGAAAATATCTATGGTTTTTTTTCAGGAGTGCTTAATTCTGGGTTTGATTTACTCATAGTTAAAGGATCCGATGTTTTTTTGATTGAATCCAGGACCATCTGTATTTCTGTAGTAGATACAGTTTGAGTTTGCCATAATTTAAGGTATTATTAATATTGTTTTTGCCAGTTCTGTAAATGCATTTGATGACGTGGTTGAAACTCTGTGCTTGAACAATCTGATAGGTGTACCGCCATTAGTTTCCTGCTCACACCATCGTGGGATACGCCTTTTTTTTTTTTTCAATTGAGTTTGATGGCTGTGGTTTGTATTTATAGCTATGTGATGAATTAGATTCATCATGGACCTTCCTTTTCTTTTATCTCCCGAATGAGGTGCTTGGTTTAATTATTAGGATGCTTTGCTTTATTACTTCTGATGTTATTTCGACTTGCATTTGTGCGAATTTGGACTTAGTGGTTGAAGAAAATTTTGAATGCAGATAAAATGCAATCCGACAATGGTAAGTTATTTATTGGTGGGATATCATGGGACACAAATGAAGAGCGGCTTAGAGAGTATTTCAGTTCTTATGGGGAGGTTGTGGAAGCAGTGATTATGAAGGATCGGACAACAGGTAGAGCCCGTGGATTTGGTTTTGTAGTTTTTGCAGACCCAACTGTTGCAGAGAGAGTCATAAAAGAGAAGCACAGCATTGATGGAAGGATGGTAATTCTTGTTTTGTGATCCATTTAATTCATGCCTTAAATTTTTTGGTTGATGTTTTCCTTTTGCATTCTCTGCCATTAGATTCTTTCCTTTTTTAAAAAGTTTTGATATTAATTTGTACTGCAACTTTAAGAAATTGTTCTATGAATGGTGTTTTTTAACTATTATTTTTAATGAACCAAAAGCCAGTCTTTCCTCACCTGTAATACTCTTGCTTGTTTTTCTTTAGTTTATGATTCTTTCTGGGACAGATTGACTTAGCGTATGTAATTCTCTATAATTTGAATTCTGTTTCATCCATCATTAGGTTGAGGCCAAGAAGGCTGTTCCTAGGGATGACCAGAGCATACTGAGTAGAAACAGTGGTAGCAACCATGGTTCTCCTGGTCCAGGCCGCACAAGAAAGATATTTGTTGGTGGTTTAGCATCTACTGTTACAGAGAGTGATTTCAAGAAGTACTTCGATCAATTTGGGACAATAACAGATGCTGTAGTTATGTATGACCACAACACTCAGAGGCCAAGAGGCTTTGGATTTATCACTTATGATTCTGAAGAAGCTGTTGAGAAGGTCTTACTTAAGACCTTCCATGAACTGAATGGCAAAATGGTTGAGGTCAAGCGTGCAGTTCCTAAGGAACTATCACCTGTGCCAAACCGAAGCCCATTCGCTGGATATAACTATGGTATGAATAGGGTTAATAGTTTCCTAGCTGGCATCACCCAGGGCTATACTCCAGGTGCTGTTGGAGGCTTTGGACTCAGGGTGGATGGTAGATTCAGTCCTGCTGCAAGTGGCCGAAGTGGGTTTTCGCCATTTGGATCTGGTTATGGGATGAATATGAATTTTGAGCCCGGTTTGAGCCCTGGATTTGGAAGGAATGTGAATTTCGGTAACAATCTTAATTATGGTCGGGCAATAAATCCATATTATATTGGAAGCTCAAGTAGGTTTGGGAGTCCTATTGGGTATGATGGTAATAATGGAGGAAACAATTCTTTCTTCAGCTCTGTAACTCGGAACTTGTGGGGGACGGGTGGCCTTAATTATGGAACCAGTTCTGCTAATTCCAGTGCGTACACTGGATCAGGAAGTGGGAATGTTGGAGGAAATATTCATGGCAATGCTGGAGCCAATTGGGGTTCTTCAGCAATTTCTGCTCAAGGTACAATGAACAATGTGTCACAAAGTAGTGGTGGTAACCTTGGCTTTGGGGGAGATGACAGTAGTTATGGTTTGGGAACTGGAGGGTATGGAAGAAACAGTGGTACAAATATTGTTCCAACATCATCACACTCTGCATCAAATGGTGGTTTTGGTGGAGCTTTTGCTGATTTATATAATAACAGTTCACTTTATGGGGACCCCACTTGGCGGTCTTCAAATTCTGAGCTAGATGAATCTGGTTCCTTTGGTTATGGGCTTGGTGCTGCAGCTTCAGATGTTTCTGCTAAAAGCTCTCCTGGTTATGTCGGTGGTTATACTGTTAATAAGAGACAGCCAAATAGGGGTAAGAATGACTGCTATTATATTTCATTTCTGCTTTTAACTATTATAATATTTCTTTAGACTCTTGACCATTATTATAATTTGTATTGGAATGCTTTAGTTGTTTATTGCATACAACTAAAAAGACAACTTTTTTTGGGGGGTGGGGTGTTGGGGGGAGACTGTTTGATTGTGTTTTTATTTTTGGAAGACTCTTGCACCCAATCTTTATAAAGATGTCACGGTTCTCGGCAGAATCATTCAAATGCTTATAAATTACTGTTTTGTCTTCCATGATTCAACTCTTTAATCTGGTTTCACATTTGACATTTCAATTACTCTCCTTCGAACCACTCATTGTGTGCTTCCCATCTTGGCTGTGGAACTACTGTTTTACGTTGAGTAAATCAATAATTTATTATAGTCCCTGAAAAATCACTCTTCGTTTAATTTAATCCTTCAAAGGTGGAGCGGCTGAGTTTAGCTCCTAAAAGCGAAGCCTCCTCTTAATTTGGTTCTTCAAACAGAAGGCCTTTCAGTTTAGTCTCCCAAACGTTTCCCCCAATACTAATATTATGGACTTGTTTTGTCTTCAAAACCTCTCCAGAAATGACACCATTTTTTGTTCCGGAACTAGAGATCTGTGCATTGAGAGTCACAAATGCTACTTTTAGAGATCACTTTGAGTAAGAATTTTTGAGGAATTTACACCCGTACTCCCTCTAGCTTTCCTTTATATGTAAATCTCCCTTCTATTAACAACAGAGCTTAAAGACCATCAACCTTTCTACCAACAACTTCGAGTAGCCTTAATTAATGCAATGAAAGTTATTAAAATGCTTCATTAATGCATACGAAAACTTCAAATGCGGGACCTTAGTGTGGTTTCTTTAATACTAAGAATGGTGTGAAAGTAGATTTTGCAAACTTCAGGATTCAGGCCGTGCATTAAAATGTTTTTTACTAGAGAGGACGTGAATCCAGATTTTAAAAACATTAAAGGAGCTGAATGTAATTGACTCATTTTTCTGTGTAGGATAATATTGAGGGTTATTTCAAGGTCAAAGTAAGTTTATGATGATGAAATGGACATGACAATGAAGGCCTTTTTTTTTATGAAAACTATGAAGGCTTTTAAAGTCTTAGTTTCTCTTTTTTTTTTCCCAAACAAAGTCTTGGTTTCTCTCTATTATTGATTCTTCTGTTCCCACCTCTACCAATCACATCCATCATATCAATTGTCACTTTTTGATTGAAAAGGCAAGCTTCCTGTATGGACATCCATGTCTTTCAATAGAAATAATAGGTATTCAGATGCTAGGCAACTATAGTTTCATTAACATAAATTTGGGGCAGTTTATCTGGAAGTTTATATGATTTGGATCTTTCCTTTTTCAAGTGAAAATGAATATATATTGTTAGAATAACCTGGTGTACTTCTTTTCTGTTGATTTACTCTCCTATCTGGACTACTCCTATTTGTTGTCTGCTTTTTTCCCCTTTCCCATCCTCCTCTATATTCCTTCTGTTCATATTTGGAGCTCTTTTTATGCAATTCATATGCTTTCCATAGATCTACTTGTGTAATTTAGTTGATTTCCTTGATTGTCAGTGCTGGATGTATTTGCTGTAAACTATGCAGCATATATCCATTTCTCTGCATGGTTTCCCCCCTTTGGGCTAAGATTTTTTGGGCATAACTTCAAGTTGAAACAACTTAGGAAAATTCTGAAAATTTGGCATGCCAACTACCTACCATCCTCTTTTTTGTTTCTTCGTTTCTCTAAATTTGTTGGGCATGGCATTTTGCTATTGCTGATTTCTGAACTTGCATTGAAGAATCTTGATATTGGCTATGAAAATTTAGAGGTTGTGTGGGTATAGGAAAGCTAAATGATGGAAGACTGTGATTTATTGAAATCAACGCAACATAATTACTTTTTTACAGCAAATTTGCTTTGTCTATAGCATATATATATGTGGAAAGATATGACATATGGTAGCACTGAGGGATGTTATGCCAGTTGATGATTCATTTTTCGCCAATCCCCCCTTCATTCTGTGCTGTTTTATCTTTCACGTCCGTTTTGTCCTATTACACAGCATTAACCCTGACCAGAATGTTAATCCTGTATGTCATTTTTCCACATCCCTCTACTGTTTTATCTTTTCCCATTGGAGAGATGCTCACTGAATCTGAGCGAGAACAAGAAGGGGACAATTAAGGACACATAAATTACAACCCTCCAAAAGCCTACTATGCTTTACCCATTTGGTCCATAATATGAGAATTATTTCACTAATTTTAGTAGATTAAAGAAGTGGAATAAATTACTTAATAATAACAAACGTGATATGATCTCTCTAAAATACCCTTGTTATACAACCGATTATATATCAGTTTATAAGTTAAATAAATTAGTTTGCATAAAAATAATAAATATTAGAGATAAAATGGATTTATTTATGACTACAGCCAACCTCTTAACAAACTCATATATTTAGCACCCAAGGAGTAGTTCATAAACTTGTACTTGTATGATCTAAAGTTTTTGCTTTACTCTGACTTTTGTGCAATCATGACTCAGATTAGAAAATTGAGAAAGTAACAAGTGAGGACTCATGTTAATGGTTGTTTGTTTTCTGGCTTAACTTGAGTAATCCTGTTATGCCAACACTGAAACCTCTTCTGTGGTTGCTTGCAGGAATTGCTACATAGGAAGTTCATTTTGGAGGCACGAAGGAAATTGTAGGTGATGAAGATAGAAGCAGTGGAGTAGGTGAATTGTGAATTTTGCAGATCACTGTGTTACTGTATTATTTTTATGAAAGGCTTAAGATTGAAGATGTTTGGTTCTATATCTAGAACTAACTGGAGTGCCTATTTTGAGGATATCAGATCAGATATAGAGATAAAAAAAGTTACAAAGGGAATGTTGTAAGGCTTGGAGAGTTTTTGGGTTATGGTTTTATTAGGATTTCAGTTTTTGGGATTTGAGAGTGAGGTGTAAAATGAGATTGCGGGAAAATAGTTGGAAGCGTATCATGCATTCACTTTTGTGGCGGCAGATATTAAAAGATAAACAACCTTTTTTATTTTTTGGTTATTGTTGCCTTGTTGGTAGAGTTTGAATCTGTAATGTCTCAAAAGGTTGTGTTTGATCTTAAAGCATTCTGATTGTTTTTGTTTTAGACTGTAGCCAAGGTTTTTATTAATTTCTAGTGAGAAAACGTTGAAGGCTTTTCATCTTTGGCTCTCCAACTCTCCATGAATAAGTCGTAGATATACTCTGATTTGTTTTCCCCCTTGAAGGGAAATTAACATGTCACGGTGCTAGGCAGAACTTCATGTGCGAGAAATTTTGGCTTGTTTGATTCTCCTATGTAGTTTTATGTTCTTAAAATAATTTAGTGTAATAGTTTTTTAGAATAAGTTTTGGAAAGAAAGGATTAAAAATAAAATCTGTTTGAATCATGATTTTGATAATCATACATAAAGTGGTAATAAAGGGTAAAAGAATGATTTATTTTGTCAACATATTTATTATTAATGGAAACATGATGCTTTCTGTATTTTTCCATCATTTTTTATAATTTTTCCAAAAGAAAGATAGCAAAAAAAAGCTTAATTTTTTCAGATCACATGACAAAAATATATCACAATCAATTTTGTTTTTATTACTTGCTTTTCAAAATAAAAACTACTCTAAAAGAACACGTCCCCTCTCCCTTCTTTACATGTTTCCCTCTACCTCCTTATACCAAACGTTGCGTTAATAATGATAATGGGTTTATTTGTTGAAGCGTTCGGAAAAGTTAAATGCACGTTCAACAATGGTTTTTCACAAAACGAGATAATTCCCTTCACATATTTACCTCGACTTGTGTAAAAGTACTTCTTTACCGCATTCCCAAATGGGCATAATAATGATGATGCAAAATATATAATAGTAGCAGTAGTAAAGTATTTTCAAATTTCAATAACAACAACTCTTCAACCCAAATCCCTGCTCCAAATCACCAAATCCGTTGCACTATGATGCAAAAAGATATTATAATAAAATAATTTATTTAAATTTTTATGTTTATCAAATTAATCAATTAGTTTTATATTAATCCATCGAGCTAGTATTTATATAATTAGTAATAGACATGTTTTGAATATATTCTATCTCCATTCCGCCATTACCACTTGAGGCTAACTTTGGAGGCACATATTTAACATTTTATATTGATATTAATTAGACATATATTAAATAGATTAATAGAAATAAATAAACTGATATATTTCTCATTTTCTTAAACTAATTTACTTCATTTATAAAATAATATATTATGATCTAACAATATATATAGTTAAATAATTTTTAGTTTCATTAACTAACTCATACCGTGTATAGTTTGGATTAGCAGTAAAAACTAATTTTTTAAAGTGTTTGACTGAACATATAAAAAAATTTTATTTCGACTTATACAAAGATACCTTTTCAACACTAATACAAACAAGAATTGGTGTAAGAAAATCCAACTAACTGATAACTGCTTTTAGTTGAGGAAGCTTACCATGGGGCCCAATCCTTCACTGCCTCGACAACCTCTGTCACTCTATAGTATATATAGTGCCAATGGGGGAGAGTCCCCCTTAGCTTCCAATTTGGACACATTCATTCACATCACTCTTTTTTTTTTTGAAAGTCTCATGTCATCTATTCCTTCTACAAATCATATTTACTAACCACAAACTATTCTCGGTCACATGATGAGTCTTTCATTAATTGATGTTTCTCTCTCAATCCTTGTACCATTTCGGAGAGAACTTCAAGAAAAAGTTCTTCATGTGTATCTTTTCTGGCTCTTCCACATACATATCTAACGAAATATATTTAAGGGGAAAAAAATTGAAAGAGCGAACATGCATGTATATGAACCTTTTTTTGTGTGTCATAATTCGTACACCCATTATATCCTACACAGAGAATTTAATCTTATGATCTCACATGTAAGAATACGTTAAGATAGATATGCGTAGTGTCAGTTGAATTACAAGACCCCGATATGTGCATATGTGTGTGTGTGTGTGTGTATTTTCTGATATATATGACATGTATGTATAGTTTGCCAAAAGAAAGAGTGTAAAAAATTTTCCAAACTTTTCTATAAATAATGATTAGGAACAAAAAAAATATCCTTTTGGATGGAGGAAGAGGTGTAAAATTTACTCGAGCAAACACATACACACACCTCATATCCATATGCTAAAAATTCACCAAAAAAGAGAGAGACACACCAACCAAGTCCATTAATTATGGATGCCACCACCTTTCTCAGAGGTTCCAATGAGTCCCTCTCTCCTCAGCTTCTCCTCCTTCGACTTCCTACAGAACACCACCCACGAGTTCACCTCCAACGCTATGCAAACTCCGACCAAGGTCGACAACCCCAAACAGTACACCAACTTGGCGTACGACCTGCTCGCCCCCATCACTTGGAACCCCTGAAACACATTCACAAAACCTAGAACCACACATGCATACCCCACGAAGTGATGATACGACTTCCAGTACTTCCTGAACTTGTTCGTCGTCTTCGGCCTGAACAGCAACGCCAGTGTCTGTAGCCCCCCCCCCCCGGCAGAACACTGCGAACCCTAGCTTCCTGTGAAGGCCGTATTCTACTCCCGGCGATAGCCTCCCCAGACACACTCCGATGGCGAACCCTACGGTTCCTAGACTGAACGCGAACAGTTGTATCCCTGCGTGCACGTAGAACCATGTGGGTCCTAGTGATTGGATGTGTCGCAGGTAACGGGTTGTCACTGCTCCTATGGGTAGTAGGAGTCCCCAGGAGATGGCATTGACGGTGCCGTGGATGACTCTCAGGGCTTTTACGTTGTTGCTGTGTTGTTCGGCAGAGGAGCCGGAGAGGACGTCAAATGTGATCATGGAGGATAGGTCGTTTGAGGTTGTTGGGTGGATGGTTGGGGAGTAGCCTTGGACGTAGAGTCCACGGTTCCAGACGAGGTGGATTTTGGTTTTGTTTGGTTTTACTTTGAGGGTTGAGAAGATTTGGATAGTGGCACCATTGTGTATGGTGGCTATTTTGCCGCCATACATGACGGCAGAGGAGGAGAGGAGGTGGATGTCGAGGGGGCGAGAGAGGAGTGGGGATTTTTGGAGCTTAACGGTTGGGTCTAGAATGTAAGGAAGGAGGACTATTTGGCCGGAGTTGGGGTCAGGGAAGGCGATCAAAGCTCGAGTTCCGGTCATCTCCGGCGAGGTGGGGTTCATGCCCCATCCGACCCAACCAGAAGGAGAAATGAAGGTGCCAAAGAAGACGAGGTCTAAGGTGTAGTTGCGAGGGTGGAAGGTCCATGC
>JANTPZ010110396.1:0-21445 GCA_025593235.1 Vachellia pachyceras | reverse complement strand
ATTGACATCTTCTCTTTCTGTACTTTTATTTTTGGGCATTATCTTATCTCATAACTGTCAGTTTGGCCTCTATTTCTATTTACAGAAAATGATGGATATTACAGCAAGCTACTTCCTAATAGACAGGACGAAAAGCTAATCCAAGATAGACAGGGATTAAAGAGTCAATTAAAGAGATGCATTGAATGTTTCAAAGATGAAACAATCGTATCATTTGGTTATACACCAATGTCTGAGTCAAAGGTGCCAGGAATTTTTGTTTCCCAGTTAAAAGGAAAGATCCTACAATAAATAATTATAAAATTAGTCTGGCAAGAGCTAGAGCCAGAAAAGGTATGTAGGGAAACAGAAGAAGAGATGAAAGTCAAAAGCTTAGAATTATAGACTCTGATGTGTAATTTCGAGGATGAAATTTATTGTAAGGGGGAAGAAATGTAATATCCATCCTTTTTATTCTACCTCATAATTACCAGTTTGGCCTCTATTTTAATTTACAAAAAAGCATGGATATTACATTTCTTCCCCCTTACAATAAATTTCATCCTCAAAATTACACATCAGAGTCTATAATTCCAAGCTCTTGACTTTATGAGGTGGAATAAGTCTCACAAATAGAAAGTATAGAAAAAGAGGATGCCGATGGGCTGGAAAATCCAATGTCAGACTTGGCCTAGCGGGTGAAATTTTATAAGAACTCCACAGTTAAGCGTACTTGCCCTAGAGTAATGGAAGGATGGGTGACCACTGGGAAGAACATAAATGTCATTACATGAAAAAGACTAAGTGCATAAATGTCATTACATGATTTTTATAGTATTTTAGAAAATTATTACTCAGTATACGATAAAGGTAAATTTCCAAATTGGAAGGAAAAAGACCTAAAACCCTGAAAATATAATTTTCTTTAAAAATTAATTTCAGTCAATCTGGAGGGCAGATTGAGGAAAGGAAAAGGGCTAGAGCATTAGTAAAAGTTATAGTAATTTTTAATGCCCTAAAAATATTTTTTCTTTCGATAGCACATTTTCAGGGATTTTGACAGGGTAGAATAACCCTATTGATTTTGGATGACCTCCAAGGGTATTTTTGGAATAATTATTTCACCATATAAGTGACTAATATGGAGATTAAAAGAGGAAGAAAATATCTCCAGAAAAGTAGAGAAATTTACCGGAATAAAGTAAGTTGTAACTGGATGAAGTAACCAAACGGTAACCGATTTAGTTAGAGTAACCAAAGTTCCAACCAGATTTTTAACCCCATGTACATCCATTAAATGTCACTTTAGGATAACCAATAGGAATCAAGCACATGTGACAGGGTGGTAAAATTGTAGCCCTTAGATTAAACTTGCAAATCAAGGTTTAATCTCAACCCTTCATTCTTTTACAAGAGATTAAATAAAGAAAGATCTTTTCTTTTCCTCTCCCATTTCAGATGGAAAACTCTTCCCCTCCAAGAAGCAAGAAGACATCATTGTTGAAAGCAAGAGGAAGAAGAGAAATAATACATGAAAAGTGGTTTGGGATCAAGGATAAGTCCCTATATATCATGAAAGCTTGAAAAATCATTTTATCCCTCTTTTGTGTGATTTTCATCTAGTTCTGTAATAGTGGGGATAGAGCTGGATTTTGATGATTCCATTGGCTTTAGAAGGTAAATTTGTGTGCGGTAAAGGTGAGAAATGGATTTGGGAAGCAACCTAAATCATAAGAACAAGTTTTGAAGTTGAAAGGGTCTTGAAAAAGCAAGAGAGGATTTTAGTGTGTTTTTCTGATTTCTTTCATGGTTGATGATATGAGAATGATGGATATGTTCTTGAATCATGTTTAGGAAGTCGAAACATTCAAGAGCACATATGGAAGGTTAATTAAGAGAACTTCAAAGTCAAGGGAAAAGTTAAGAGTTAAAGGTAGCACCGCTTTCTAACCTTAACTAAACTTGTGAAAATTTTTGGAACTTGTGCATGACTTGTTTTTTATGATGAAAATGTGAACATGTGCATTAGTATGCCATGGCCATATGCGTGATGTTCTTGTTGCACATTTTATATTGTTAAGCATTCATATTTATTTTATAAGAATGTCATGCAATTTTGAAAATGTGTTAGTTAGTTTTGCTATTGGGATTTCTATGAAATCTCATTCTTTCCCCTAATCATTTTTGGGTGGAAACTCCAACAAGGGTATGGGAAAAGTGATTGATCCTTGAAGCAAATTTTATGAAGCTCTTTTGTTAGTGTTTTGTTATGTAAATTAGTTGCAACTTATGTTCAAGTTTTCATGTAGTTATGTAAGGTAAACCTTTACATGAGTAGTAACCAAAATGATGTGAATTCATGCCTTAGACATGAGAGGATGCATGTTTAATTAGAGTAAAAGAGGTTAAGAAGCAAGCATGACTAAAGGAGAGAATTTGAAGTAGCTAGAAAGTTGGTCAAATCATGGACTTTGGCTGACATGAAATATAGTAAATGAAGTCCAAATGAGCTGAAATTTTTTGAAAAAATAGTTCATGTAACAAGCTTTAAAACGAGCTAAAGATTAATGAAATTGTGTTTTTTATGAAAAGTTATGGTCATTCAAAATTTGAGGAAAATCCTGGAAAACCTGGAAAAATGAAAAATAACCATATGAACAGTATTTTTCACGTAATAAACTATATTAACTGGGAATGTTTCTGGCCCAATGAGTATTTTCACGCAATAAACTAGAGATATTCTTAGAATTGGAACCACTCAATTTTGATTTTTCTAGAATTAATTATGAATTTTCAAATTTAGCCTGAAATCTGGAAAAATGACCAATGAATAGTAACCTACTTGAGATTTTTATTTTCAAATCTTTGATCATTCTAAGTTATTCAAGGCTTAAAAGTGGTTCATTTGTGATATATTATGGAGCTTATAGGGGAAATTAAGGACTGTCACATTTGGTGGTATCAGAGCAAGGTTCTGGGTGAGTTTGTTAATGTATTAGTTGTGCATTATGATTTATTATGTGAAGTGACTTGCTATGTATTTGCTGCTTAGTATATTTGCATTATGTTAAGTGTTAGTTGATTGTGACTCATGATTATTGCATTATAAGTTATGCTTGAATATATGTGGATACATATATGTTTTGGAATGAATAAAGTAGTATAGTTAAACATGAAAGACCAAAGCACAGAAGTCACACAACCCTATCAGCATGGCACTGCGTGTGAGTCATCCACACCCGAGAGGTTAGTTGTAACCAGAACCAGTGAGCCCAGTAGAGATGCTGGTACCAGAAGAAGAGCTCCTCAGTAAAGAAGAGATTAAAGTGTGATATATGAATGAGACGTACTGGAAGAAACTTTATGATTGAGCCAGAGAGGCTAATCATACCAGAAAAAAAAAGAGGAGCTATAAAGGGAAGAGCGTAATATCCTTATTTTCTGCTAATTGAAATAAAGGCCAAACCAATAAGTTATGAAATGAGTTAAGGTCCATAGAAATGTGATATAGAGAAATAGGAAGTAAATGGAAAAGAGAACCTAAGGACTAGCTCATGAAATTTCAAAGTATAAGGTCTTGAAATTCCCAAGTATAAGGATAAAGGGTAAAATGGTCATTTAGACCTAAAGACCAAGGGTATTATGGTCATTAAGCTTGAAAGGGCATAAATGTCCTCCAAATATATTATGGAGCTTTTGGTAATTTAGAAAAGCAAGGGATTTTGGTAATTTGACCAAAAAGTCAAAATTGACTAGAAAAGTCAAAGTCAACTAAAAGTTAAAGTTGAGCAAAAAGTTAAAGTTGACTAAAAAGTCAAAGATGCCTCAAAGATAGAGTAGGACTAGCAGATCATAACCGTGTGTTACGGATTTTTAAGATTCGGCCTAGATTTTTAGTTATGGAATTCTAAAAAATAATTGTTTAAGGTATTAAGAGGACGTAATCTGCTGAGTCCAGGATATGGAAAATTAAGATGAATTTTATAGTAATTAATAAAATTATTATCCAGTATCCGGTAAAGACGATTGTCCAAATCAGATAGAAAAATACCTGAATACCGTAGCAAAGGAATATTCTTCAAAAATTAATTATGGAAAAACCAGGAAGCAATTTGAGGAACGGAAAAGGGCTGGAGTATAAGTGAAAATTCTAGGAATTTTTAATGCCCAAAGGTCAAATTGCGTACGGGGGCACGCTTTACGGTGTTTCGGCAGGAGCAAGGAACCTTGTTGAATGTGGAAAACTCCAAGGGTATTTTTGGAAAGTAAATGGCGCCACATGGTAAGGATCATGAGGAGATGAAGTGAGGAAGAAAATATCTCCAGAAAAGTAAAAAAGAATTTACAGGAGAAAAGTTACTTTTACGAAGGGTAAATGGTAATTAAAGCAAGTAACTGGATAGTAATCAATTCCATTAGCCTAACTGAGCTTCTAGAAGGCCAACTACATCTCATTAATGCTACTTTATGAGGGCTTGTAAGAGCAAGACAAATGGCAAGATCTTAAGCATGTAAGATGAAAACTTAGCCATGAAGTTTTAATCCAAACCATCCAAGTTTCGAGAGGAGTTTTATTAAAGTTATTTCCCTTCTCTTTCCTCTCATTTGTGATCACCATTCTTTCTCCTTCATAGAGCTAAAATGATGCCACTTTAGGAGCTTCCAAGGAAGAAGACAAGCTCACACAACAACAAGGTCAATCATCTCAAGCAACCAAAACTTCATCTTTTCTTAAGCTTTGCAATCTTCTACTATCTTTCTCTTGGATTATTTTCTTAAGTAAGCCTCTCTTTTTAGAAGATCATGGCTAGGGTTTCAAGAGATGAAAATGGAAAATGAAAGGTTTTAAAGATAACAAAAGGTTGCAAGCTCTTCTTAAAGTAGTAAAGAGTAATTTGATGTTGGTTGTTGGTTGTTTTGGTGATTGTAAAAATTATAGGAAGCTTAATAATGCGAGGTGGTGTTGCCCAAATTTGGTTGGCCTAAAGGGAAGATGTATTTGAGTTGTATAATGCATGGAAAGTAGTTGGAAAGCAAGAATACACAAGTATATAGGAACAAAGTTTGAAAAATCCAACTTTCCCTTCATTTTGCTGATTCACGGCACCTAAGGGGAAAATTAGAAGGAGTGTGTTTTTGATGATTTTGATGCTTCCAATAACTTTAGAAGGCAAATTTGTGTAGGGTTTAGTAAGAAAAGGATTTTGGAAGCATTGAAAGTCAAAAGAACAAATTTCCGAAGTTTAAGGGTCTTTAAAGGGCAATAGGAGTTCTATTGCATTTTTGCAAGTTTTCTTGCATTTAGATGCTTAGAAATTCATGAGCATTATTACATGATCTTTAGGAAGTCAAAAGCCCAAGAGCTAGTAGGAAAAGGTTACCAAGAGAACTTTAAAGTCAAGAGAAGTAAAGGAAAAAGATAGCAAAACCCTCTAACCTTAAGCTTTATTGCTTTTCAAATGTATTGAATGATGCATGACTTGTTTAGAAATTTATGATGATAGAAGTGTGAATATGTGCTATTTTTGGCTATGGCCATATGCATTTGATTTTGTGTGACATACCTTAACTTAACCCTTAGCTTCATTATATATTGATTTGGAATCAATGGGAAGCCTCAAAGTGATTAAAAAGTCCAAATAGTTTACTTTGAGAACTTTAAAGTTTTTGAAAGTTACTATACACTGCTTTTTGGACTAACTTTGAAAATTCATAACTAATTTTAAAATACTCATTGAAGCTTATAAGTTCCTTTATAAGCTCATAACTAACTTTGAGTGCTTCCAATTTTAAAATAACTAATTTTAAAATACTCATTGAAGCTTATAAGCTCATAACTAACTTTGAGTGCTTCCAATTTCTATTTGAAGCTTATAAGTTCCTTTATAAGGGAAAAATACTCATTGAGTCGTTTGATTGCCCAAATGATACAGTTTAATTTGTGAAAAAGTACTATTCATTTGGTCATTTTTCTATTTTTCCCAGGTTTTTCAGTGATTTTTTTCAAACTTTGGAACTTAATAACTTTCTGTACAAATCTCTAAATTCAGTGTTCTTTGGCTTGTTTTAAAGCTTGCAATGTGAACTATTTTTATGTAAAATTTCATCTCATTTGGAGTTCACTTGCTCTATTTTTCAATAGGCCAAAATTAGGGGTTTGGTTAACTTCATTTAATCAAACTTTTCAATTCCAAACTTTACCATTTGAAACTCTAACTTCGAATCCTTTCTTAACCATATTTAATCATGTAATTAGGGATCATTATCCATCCCATATTAGCCAAACATTCATAGGTTCACATCACATATTACATGCCATACATAAATTCCAACATGCTCATATAATTACAACATACTTCCATGATCAAAATCATGACAAATTCCTTGCTTCATACATCATAAACCTTCTCCTTACCCTTTGATGAACTTGTACTTAGAAATGGTTAGTGGGGGAGGGTGAGATTTCATGGAAATCCCAATAGCAAAGTTTACCAACATACATGAAAAATTGGCATGACATGCTTTAAGTTCATAAAGAATGTGTAACAATGTCAAAATGTGTACCAAGAACATATCAATGCATATGACCGTAGCATAATTCACTCATAAACACATTCAATAATTTCATAAGTATAAACAAGTCATGCACAACATTTATATCATTTCACAATCATTTTAGATAAAGTTAGAAAACTTTGCTACCTTTAATCCTTAACTTTGTTCTTGATTTTGTAATCTCCTTGGATCACTTGAAAATTCACCCTCTTGAACTAAATTCTTGCCTACAAAATGGACAACATAATGGCCATCAAACATAAGCCATTATCAAAGTAAAAACCACTTTACAACTTCATTAACTTCCCTTGAACTTCCTTAATTCCCTAGAGCATTTTAACTTGCCTTAATGGTTTATAATGCTTCCCAAAACTTGCACTCACTTTTACGCAACACAAAAACTCATTTTAAAGCCATTAGAAGCATTAAAATCATCAAAACAACACTCCTTTCTCCACTTTCCAGATTTGCACGAAAATTCCCAAGTGAAAGGAAAGTGATACTTTTTCAAGTTTCCATAGTATCTATCATCATTTTCTTGTTTCTAAACTTATTCCCATGGATAATATGACTTAAATTCAACTCTCCCTCATTCCACAAAAATTTTGGCAGCGTATTCCCTTCGGTTTTAACATCCCAAATTTTCAAAATCAACAACCAACTATCAAACAAGCACAATATATATATATACCAAACTACTCCTTACAACTCAAGGAGCATTTTGCCTACCATTATTAGCTCTAACTCTTCCTCTTTCTCACTTTCTCTCTCAAGAATACTAATTTGGGATCTTGAGAAATAGGAGTTAAATCAAAATTCTAATCCATGGAAGAGGAAGAGGAAGTTGCAAGGATCATTTTCATATATATCACAAGGTAGTATGCTTACTCACCTTGAAGATTCACCAAGCTTTTCTCTCTTCTTTGCTCCAACAATGGCGTCACTTTCTCTCCAATTTTCTGCTGGTTTGTGTCGTGGAAATGGGCTGGATCTGAAGGGAATTATTGGCTTTAATAAATCTCACTTAATTGATTTAAGGGCTAGGATTAAGTCTTGCAACATAAAGGTAATCTAATGTTTGTTATTAAGCCACATGAGGGACACTTGTCAAGCTCTTAATAATCCTCATAAAGTGACTTTTACATCTGTAAAATCTGATTTCCATTTCATTATTCTAACCAAATTGGATCACATTCGGTTACTTTTACCGATTACACTTTTTAACGGTAAACTTAACTTTATTCCGATAAATCTTTTTCTACTTTTCTAGTAATATTTTCTTTCTCATTTAATCTCCATTATTTCATCTTGAATATAAAAAAATTATTATCCCCAAAATACCCTTTACTTTTTTCAAATTTTACAGGATTAAGTTATCCTGTCCAAAATCCCTGAAAACGTACAATCAGAGAGCAAAATTCTTTTAGGGCCTTGAAAAATACTATATTTTTCACCGATCCTCTAGCCCTTTTCCTCTTTCCAAAATGCCCTCTAGATATTTCAAAATTAAATTTTGAAATAATTATATTTCAGGGGTTTTCGGGTCTTTTCAGGTACTTTTCCCAATTTTCTGGAAAATCGCCTTAATTATATAATGGATAATAATTTTATTAAATACTATAAAGTTCACTGGACTTTCCATATTTTTCTCTAAATTTTTGGAGGGCTGCTGAAACCTTAAATAATTATTTTCCCCTTTTTCGGCCTTCAAAATTCTATAGACGTAAATCGAGTCCGAATCTGGAAAATCTGTGATTCACGAATGTGCTCCGTGAGTTGAGCTCTATCTATTGGGCATCTGTAAATTTTTTGGTCAACAGTTGACTTTGACTTTGTCAAATGACCAAAATGCCCATACATATCTTCATAATGGCCAAAATGCCCTTGTTTGGTGCTCACTGCGTCACATGCTTCGGCCAAAAAGCATCTTGGCTAAAGCCAGTGAAGGTTTGACACTCTCTGTGTCACATGCTTCAGCCAACAAAATTTTTGGTTGAAGCCCGCGAAGTCTGGAGGCTCTCTGTGCCACATGCTTCAGCCAACAAAATTTTTGGTTGAAGCCAACAATGTTTAATATCCTTACTTCCTCATTTTCCATACTTTTATCTATGGGCCTTAAATCATCTCATAATTACTGATTAGACTTCATTTCAATCTCAGAAAAATACGGATATTACATTTTACATGTTGCACTTTTATAAATTCACACTTACATGAAAGGTTGTCATGTATTTTATAAATTGTGTTAGAAAGTTTTGCTATTAGGATTTTACAAATCTTATTATTCCCCACTAACCATGTAGTTGCAAGCTCAAGCAAATGTAAGGAAAAAGTTAATTGTGAATAAAGATGATGTCCTTGCTTGTGCAAATTTTTGTGAAATGATGGAGGATGTATATATGTTTTAAAGTTTATGTTAAGCAATTGTTGGTATGTAAATATAAACTTCTACATGGAAGATAGCGAAAGTATGTGGATGCCTGTATAATACTACTTAAAGAAGTTAAACAAGATAGGCATGCAATAAAAGGAGCTTACAAGTTAAAAGAGGTTTTCTAAGATTTTAAAAAGAAAAACCAAGTTTCAAGTCAAGAGGGTTCCAACAGCCCTAGAAACTGATCTGTTTTGAGTGGAGAGGGAAAATAGCAAATGAGGTCCAAATGAGCTGAAACTTTTCAGTTAAATATTACACATCCTAAGATTTAAAATGAGCTAAATTTTGCTAAATTTGGATGTGTATATTAAGATTTATGATTTTCCGAAGTTAAGGGAAAAGGCTGGAAAAAGAAAAGAGTCCATTTGAACAGTACTTTTTCACGAAATAAACTGATTCAAATGGGCAAGGATTTGGACCAATCAGTATTTTTCCCCTATAGATCACTTAATAAGATTCCAGTATAAATTGGAACCACTCAATTTATATTTTTCTAGAATTAATTATAATTTTTCAAAGTTGGGCTAGAAATCTGGAAAATTAACCAGTGAACAGTAAATACGTTTTTATGAAATTTTCAAGTTCACCTCTTTGGTCAATTTAAGTTATCTAAGGTCCTATAGTGGTTCAAGAGTGATCTATTATGAAGCTTGTAGGGGAAAATAAGAGGTGTGGCAAAGATAACCCTGTATACACTTCATCTGGATCAGGATCTAATACGATAATTCTCATCTCAAGGTTCAAGTGAGAAGCAGAGGCAACCAAAAGATCCAAGTTAGATTAAAGAGTTCGTCCATGGGAGAGAGGTTATGGGAAACTAGACACGGTAAATTGATTATGCAGAACATATCCTAGAATTGGATACTCGAGGATCATAGAACTATATTTCTTTTTAAGGGCCAGAAAGGCCTCTGAGCTTAATTAGCCGCAGAAGGCATAGTAAAGATGTCAAGGATACATAATATTCTTCTCAATTGAGGTTGGAGTTAAAGAGCCCCTTAGTAGTGTCCCCGTAATCAAAGAGTTCCTGGAAGTATTTCCTGAGGAAATCAACGGATTGTGTAACACCTCCTATTTTCCCCCCATATCCTCTTATTGGATCACTTATGAACAACTCTTGGACCTTGGATAACTCAAATTGGCCTTTTTAGTGAACTCAAAAATTTTCTTTTTTTAAAAACGATGTTACTGTTCACTGGCCCATTTTCCAGATATCTGGGCCAACTTTAAAAATTCATAATTAATTTAAAAAATAGAAATGGAGTGGTTCCAATTTCTAAATTAATCTTACTAAGTGTTCTATAGGGGAAAAATAATCATTGGTTCTAATCCTTGCCCATTTGAATCAGTTTATTCCGTAAACATTGTAGTTCCAATGGCACTTCCAGTTTTGAGCATGGGATGTATATATGTCATGTAATGTTTTATGAGCCCATGCATGTATGGATGATATGGTAGCTAAGAACTCCTAAAGGTATGATCAAACATGATTAAGAAAGGATTAAAAGTTAGGGTTTCAAAAAGATGAAGTTGGAAAATGATAAGTTTGACTTTTTATCAAAGTGAAGTTGGTCAAACCCCTAACTTTGACCTGTTTCAAAACAGGGTAATTGAACTCCAATTGAGCTGAAATTTTACAGAAAAACAGTTGGCATTGTAAGGTTTAAAATAAGCCAAATAAACTTGGATTTGGAGTTTTGGACAGAATGTTATGATGTTCCAAAGATTGAAGAAAATCACTGAAAAACCTGGAAAAATAGAAAAATGACCAAATGAACAGTACTTTTTCACGAATTAAACTGTATCATTTGGGAAAGTAAATGACTCAATGAGTATTTTTCCCATATAAATAAAATTACAAGCTTCAAATAGAAACTGGAAGCACTCAATTTCGATTTTTCTACAATTAGTTATGAATTTCCAAAGTTGGTCCAAAATACAGTGAATAGTACTTTCAAAAACTTGAAAGTTTTCAAAGTGAAATTGTTGGACCTTTTGAACAATTTGAGGCTTTCCATTGATTCTTAATCAATATATAATGAAGCTAAAAGGGTAAGTTAAGGAGTGTCACAGATCAAATCAAAATTTGGATCCATGGAAGTCGAAGAGGATATCACAAGGAGAAGTTTCATGTATAGCGTTAAAGACTCAAGCCTCTTACCTTAACTTTTTGGAAGCTTTTCTTCTTCTTCCTTGGAGCAAGAATGGCGTGCTCTTCTTCTTTTTTTCCAGCTGAAAAGGTCGCCCAAAATGGCTGAAGATGGAGGGAATTATGGTCTTTTAATAATTATTGCATAAATGGAATGGAAGGCTAAGATTGCATCTTAATTTTTCACTTAAATCCAAGGGTTGAAATGGCACCACCTTAGGGACATTTGCTTGCCTCTCATTGGATGATGAAAAGGTGTAATGATGGCTGTAACTTGACGGTAAAAATCTGGTTTCATTAACCAAACTTGATCCCATTCGGTTACTTTTACCGATTGCACTTTTTACCGGTATACATTACTTTATTCCGGTAAATCTTTTTCTACTTTTCTAGAGTTATTTTCTTCCTCATTTAATCTCCATAATTTTCTCTTGAATACAACAAATTTATTATCCCCAAAATACCCCTTGACTTCCTCAAATTTTACAGGATTTATTTATCATGTCCAAAATCCGTGAAAACGTACAATCGGAGAGCAAAATTCTTTTAGGGCCTTGAAAAATAATACATTTTCACTTATTCTCTAGTCCTTTTCCTTTTTCCAAAATGTCCTCTAGATTTTTCAAAATTAATTTTTGAATAAATTATATTTTGGGGATTTTTGGGTCTTTTTCTCGATTTTCGGGGAAATCGCCTTAATCGTACACTAGGCAATTAATTTTATTAAAAACTATAAAATTCACTGAATTTTTCTATATTTTTATCTAAATTTTTGGAGATCTCCTGGTATCTTAAATAATTATTTTTCCCCTTCAAAATCCAGTCCGAATCTGAAAAATCCGTGATTCATGGTTGTGCTCCGCGAGTCGAGCTCTGTCTATTGGGCATCTGTAAATTTTTTGTCAATGGTTGACTTTTGACTTGTCAAATGGCCAAAATGCCCTTCCATTTTCTCATAATCACCATTTTGCCCTTACTTTCTCTATTTTCCAATATTCTAACTTTACCCTTACTCTTTATACTTAAAGACCTTTATGTCCTTAATCTTTTTATCTAATGACAAATAGTCCTTTCCCAAGAGGTCACCCATCCTGAAATTGCTCCTATCCTTTGCACGCTTAACTTTAAAGTTCTTACAAATTCTGGTATCTTAGGCCTATCTGTCAAAAACTTGCTGGCCTATTCTATTCCATGTTTTCTGTACTTCTATCTATGAGCTCTATCTCACATAATAGTTATCGATTTAGACTTTATTTTAGTTAATAGTAAAAACACGGATATTACAATTATCATTCTACCCTTCTCATTAGCTCATCTGGTACCCAAACCTTTTTAGGGAATTCTATCCCTGACTGCCATTAGCTCATTCTTTCTCTCTTCATATTGGGAATGGTTTACTCCACATGCCTTACTGTTACTCTTTTCTTTCTCATGGGATAATATAGGAAGCACACAATGGTTTCCCATTTAAGTCCTATTTATTCCTGTCTATCAGGAATTTGCTTTTCTCCCCGTCTATTAGGAAGTAGCTTCCCTTGTGCTAAGGCAATTAGTCCCACGTACCCTTGTCTATCAGGGTTTACCTTTCTTCTGTCTATCAGGAAGTGGTTCGCCTAACTGCGGCGACTTTAATCATCATACACCTAACTGTGGCGATGGCATAGGAAAAATCACCATTCCACACTCTAAAGAGATCTTTTTGGCTAAAGCATTCTCTGGTATGCTTTTCTGTTGAGTACTTCCTCTTCTCACACTGACGTAACGTACTTTGTCCCAATTAGGGAACCTTTTCTGTCTTTCTAGTTCATTTAGCAGTGGCATTCACTGATGAGATTTTCACTTCTCACATTCATATTAGGCCTGAGGGTCACACCTTTCTATGTTGCCCGAACATAGTGAACGATCACTAATTTAAATTTCATCTCTTAAGGCATCATTAAACTTCGTATTACTTACCTTTACTATTCTGACGTGTGACATATCACTTATTTCTCATCATCTATATCATTATGATGCGCTACCTTACTTTCCTTTTGGTAGCTCTTAAGATTCCTTGACCAATCCACCCATGGTGATTTCAGCTTTGCCGTTTATTCTTATAGGAATCTTTTATCATGTGAAGATTTAAGCCTATATACTAGCAAATAGTTCATCACGAAGTATCCTCGATTCCGCTGCTAGTACTATGCATTTACTGCTATTAAACTTGGGCTGGTTCACGTTGGGACATCTGTTGCTGCTGTGTCTATCACAGTCTATCTAGCTTACTTATAATTGTTATGAAGCCTTTCAGTAGCTCTAGTACTTATGGTACTGCCTACTTTCTATTTTCTTTAGAAAAATTAACCACAATTCATTCAATGTCTACCCAACTCAATCTCACATTTAGCTATGATAAGATATAGCCCGAAACAACACTTTTGTATCATAACTAAGTTTCAACTATTTATACCTTTATGCCTCTATTTATTTCTGGCATTAGAGTCACTAGACAGGATTTCATCACTAACTTTATCCCATTATCCTGCTTCTATAACTCATTTTAACCTCTACGTGATTATAAACATATGAACTTTATCTCTGATAGCATATTTCATCCAGTACAGATCATATCCTAGTTGAATGATAGCTTAGGATTCATAACAACCTCAAATGTTACTGGACTATCAAAGATTCTTTCCTTAAACATCTCTTCCATCTCAATCTCATAGGTAAGATTCAGTCTCATCTATTATCCTTTGTCTCAAGCAAGCTTTACCTGCAATGAGTTTAATACTCCCCAATCTCAGAATTCCATACCATCTTCTGTTCTTTTATCAACATCATAGCCACATGCGTTATCTTTCTGCTCAAAGCATTGGTAACTACATTTTCTTTTACCCGGATAGTACTTTATCTGGTAGTCATAGTCTTTGAGCAATTCCATCCATCATCTCTGTCTCAAGTTTAGCTCTTTCTGATCTTGTAAATACTTGAGACTCTTATGGTCACAATACAACTCGATGGTTGCTCAATATAAATAATGTCTCCATATCTTGAGAGCATAAACTATCACTGCTAGCTCCCTTTTGTAATATCCACCATTTTCTGTAAATTGAAATAGAGGCCAAACTGATAGTTATGAGATAAGATAAGGGCCCAAAAATAAAAGTACAGAAAGAGAAGATGTCAATGAACCAAAGAGACCTTGGTCAATTTAGTCCTAAGGCTTAGAAATTACTAAGAATCTAAGCCGGGGATATAAATGTCATTAAGTATAAAGACGAAGGGCAATATGCTCATTGGATGAAAAGGGGCAAACTAGTAGTCAGAAGTCAAGTTAAAGCCCACAAATATAAAGCACGGAAAAAGTTGATACTGATGGGCTAGATAACCCAAAGTCAGACTTGGATCACCGGGACAAATTTTTTGAGAGTAGTTAAGCGTGCTCACCCTGGAGTAGTGTAAGGATGGGTGACCTTCTGGGAAGGACCCAGATGTCATTACACGAAAAGATCAAGGGTGAAAAAGTCAAGGGCTAAATGGGAATCATGAAAAGTTAGACAGTGTGATGCGATCCAGCAAGCTGATTTATCAAATTCAAAAGAGCCTCTACCCAAGTGGACCAATCATAAGAGCAAGAGCCAAGAGGATTAATGAAGCATTGAATGGACTTGTGCAAGAGGTTCTCACAAAACAAATGGCATTTGGATCAACAAAAGAGGATGAAGACTCTAAGGACGTCATTAACTTGATTTAAGCTGAAATGGACTTGCAGATCCTATTTTGGGCTTGGAGGCTTCAAATGAAAGGGCTTAGACCATGGGCTATACATAAGAGGACTCATTCTGGCCTAAATAATCACATTTTGGGCCTAAAATTCTGATTAGTTATTGCTTATTTAATTTATGCGAAAATTTGTAATTTGAATTTCAAATTAGCTAGATTTTAGGATAGTATCTATCTAGATTTTTAGGATAGTATCTATCTAGATTTTAGGATAGATACTATTTTGAAATTTGAATTTTATCTTCCTAGATTTTAGATTGCATTTTATCCTTTAGAATTTCAGAATGTAACCTTTATAAATACATTGTAATTCACATTATAAAGCAGACAGATTAGATTGGAGATTATCATAAACTTTGCATTGTGCAAGTTGCTTCTTGAGAGAGGATTCTCTTTAGGGTTCTTTATTGAACTAACGATTTATCAATGCTTGATCAACCTTGTGGCGTATTTCAACACTTTAGGTCCTTGGTCTTCCGTGCTCAAGGGTTCAAGTGGATCGTCAACCTTTGTTTAGCATTCTTGGGGTGCGTATATTTAGATTGGCTGTGGGTTCTTGAGATCTTTCCCTATTGGGTTTGCATCATCTTGGTATCAGAGCTTCGTTCCTAAACTCAGGTTTTATCTTTCTATCCATTCTATTTGAATTGTGTTCATTGTTTAATCTTTTCTTGCGTCTGTTCTTTCCAGTTCATCATCAAATTGTCTCCATCCATTTGTCCACTTTTCTTTCGTGTTTTTGAATATTTAGTGTGTCAATTTCATAGTTTAGAGTCTCATCTTTCTGGTTGTTTTGGAATTGTTTCAATCCAAGATTTCTAGTTCTAGTTTTACCCGTTCTGAATTCAGCGTGTTTTCGGGAGTTTTTGGATTTTGTTCTCTCATTTTCAATCTTTGTGTCATTCTTAAACAATCTTGGTATCATTCTTGACTATTTGAACAATATTTTTGACATTCCTGATTATCTTATCCAATTTTTGTGTCATTTTTGATTCTCTTGAACAATCTTGGTGTCATTCTGGATTTTCTGAAAAAAAAAGAACAATATGTATGGTGAAATAGAACTTTTGGATGACTTGTTAAAAGGACTTGGAAGGATGACAGCTGAAGCAGATTAATGGATGGCTAGTTATAAACCCAAGTTAAAAAGAGACTTCTATCAAAAGTTGAAGGAATTAAAACAAGGCTCCATGAGCGTTGATGTTGATTTTCAAGAGGTGGAGTTAGCTATGATAAGAGATTAGGTATCATTTTATACGTGGTCTTAATCTTGAATTAGCTAATTTTGCAAAGCTGTGGATCTTCTTGGATATCAAAGAGTTGGTTCCTCTAGTTACTAAGTATGAGCGGAAGATCAAGAAGAGAGGGTTTCAAAAGAGAGATCAACTTCAAAGGAGATTAAAACAGAGATTGTTGATGTCCCTATAACAGGGACAACCAAGCAGGAGAAGAATGGAATATTGAAAATCATGATGAAAAATATATAGAAGAAAACCTTCTAATTCCAAGCATCAATCTTGTAGTTGAAGAAGAATTGAATATTGAAAATCATGAGGAAAAACGTATAGAAGAAGCTAGACCTTCCTATTTTGAGCATCAATCTTGCAGTTGAAGAAGAATTGAATGCTAAAAATCATACATAAACATCTATCAAAGAAGGATCCATATTCCAAGTACAAATCTTGTTGTTGAGGAAGAGCTGAAGGTTGAAAATCATGGAGGAGTATGTATAGAAGAAGAGCTCCTTATTTTAAGTACCAATGTTCGAGTTGAAGAAGATCTCCTCAATCATGAAAATATGAGTGGGATTGAGTTTTGTGAGACTATCATAGAGAGAAAAGTTGTGTTTGAAGAAAAAGAGACTGAGAGCATAGCTTCTTCTCAAAATAAAGAGAGAGAAAAGGGAAGTTTTGAATTGAGTGAAAAGAAATATGAAAATATTTGTGAGGAAAGTGAGATTCATAATTATTACAAGGATGATTCCTTAGTAACTAATGATGTTTATCATTCTTTTCATTCTGATTCTAGAGTTACAGGTATTCTTAGATTTCTCTCCTAAGAAGCCACCTGATGGATTTTTACCCTCAAGAAGCATTGTGCCTTTATTCTCTTCACGTGCTGAAGATTCGAGGACGAATCTCTTTGAGGAGAGAGGGTATGATGCGATCCAACAGGCGCATCAGATACCAATGAGTTGTTAAAAATTCCAACTAAAGAATGTAATCGGTAGAGGTAACTGAATGGGATTCAATTTGGTTAGCTCAACCAAATTTTTACTCATTAGTTACACTCATCATTAGTCAGTTTTAACTCACCAATGAGAATGGAGGAGTGGTGGTTAAATCTAAGCCCTTAGATTAACCTCCTTATGTAAGAATAGATCCTAGCCTTTCATTATCGTTAAGGGAATTATTAAAGGGCATTTTCCCTCTATTTCTTCCTCATTTAGCCGACATTTTGCTGCTGCAAAGAAAGAGAGCAAAGATGCCATTTTTGCTCTTGGAAAAGGAGGAAGAGTTTGAAGAAAAACCAAGGTAAGAGACTAAAACACCTAAACCTATACATATTCTTGCTCCTTTAATCTCCTCTACAACTTCTATGGATTGGAATTTTGATTAAGTCTCTATTTCTCAAGTTTGATACTTAGGGTTCTTGAGAGCAAACGTTAGAAAGAGAGGGATTTAGAACTTATGTTGGTTGTAAAAGACTCCTTGTGTTGTAAGGAGTGTTTTGGTGTATATGTTGTGGTTGTTTGGCTCTTGTTTGTGGATTTCGTAAATTTTGAGATGATGAACCCTATGATGCGACCCAACATGACACATCAAATTCAAATGAGCCTTTACAAATTTCAAGTGGTCCAATCAAAGGGGTTAAAAACGTCACTACTCTCATTTAGGCTGAAAATGGAGCTACGGATCAAGTTTTGGGCTTAAAGACATGAAACTGAAGAGCATGGGCCAAGTACTTCACATGGGAGGACTCATTTGGGCCTAAATAAGCACATTATGGTCTTTAAATGATGATAATATTTTATGGCTTTTATTTGCACGAAAATCACTTATTAGTTAGCAAATTTGACTTTTGAATTTCCTTCTTTTAAGAGTTTCCTATTTTAACTTAGATTTCATATTTGCATTCTCAGCAAATTAGGTAACTTTTGAGTTTCCTGTTTTTAAGAGTTTCCTTTTTGCATTTGCTGCAAATTGGTAACTTTGAGTTTACCTTTTTCTAATAGTTTCCTTTTTTTAATTAGATTTTAAAATTTGCAATTAATGCAAATTAGGTCAGATTTGCGAGTTTCATCTAAATACTTTGTAACGCCTCTTTTGACAGTAGACTTGGATTTTGAATGAAAGTTTGCATGTTTATGCACTTTGAGAGGATTCTCTCTAGGGTTCTTTTCAGAACTAACAGACTTATCAAGCTTAATCAACCTTATGGCATCTTCCAACACTTAGGGTCCCTGTTCTTCCATGTTCAAGGGTTCAAGTGGATCGTTGACCTCTGTTTAGCTTTCTTGGGTTGCGTATATTTTAGATTGGCTGTGGGTTCGAGGGATCTTTTCCTTTGGGTTCGCACCATCTAATGATGCAACCCAACATGACGCATCAAATTCAAATGAGCCTTTACAAATTGCAAGTGGTCCAATCAAAGGGGCTAAAAATGTTACTACTCTCATTTGGGCTGAAAATGGAGCTACGGATCAAGTTTGCTTAGAGACATGAAACTTTACCCCTAAGGGGAGATGCTGTCCAAATTTTTATTTGAGGTAGAAGAGTTGAATTCAAGCTTTACAATCCATGGAAATGAGTTTGAGATCAAGTATATGACGGTATATAAGTTGAAAGTTGAAATTTTGTTATCATCAAAACAAGGTATCAACAGTAACTAGTACTTAGATACTTGGTCTCGGTCGAGCCAAACTTGGATTATTTGCGTATTGAAGTTGATTTGTGTTTAACATAGTAGAATGAAGTCTCATCTCTACTTATTCAGTGAAATCTTCATTGTTCTCTTTAATCTTTCTAGTTGTGCTTGATTTTAGAGGCATGGATGTGTTGAGTTGAATTTTGCACTTTTCGATTTCCATACGCACACTAAGTCTTTTTAAAGGGTTTCATGGAATGGAGTTCATTACATAGGATTTCTGACCTAGTGAGTTGTTGGGGTTGTGACTACGAAACTTAGTGAGAAAACCGATACTTTCCCTAATCTTTTGCGAACTATGATGGCCTACTCATTTTCAAGAGGAAATCCACGATTCACACACCTTTTCACTTCAGTCCTGTTTGATTTGCATCCCAAACTAATCAGAAGCTAGTAACGGTTGGTACGCATTCAGTTCTGGAGAGAACAACCCTGGGGTTACACCCTGTGCAATCCTTAGAAATCACAATTATTATTTTTTGATCAATTTCCAAGGCTAGATAATCTTCGGATTAGCTTGATCAAAAATTGGCGCCGTTGCCGGGGAGCTAAGTGCCATTAGTTGCTAGATTGTGTATTTTGTTTGCTTGTTTTGCATTTGTCTTTGCTTTATCTTTGCATTTATTTATGGTATATAGGATCAACTTGTTCATTGCATCTTAGGAAAAACAGCATTTACACTAGCTTTCATTAGCATTTTGCATAATTATCGAGATTTTGCCGAGGCAAAATTCTGTTTTTATGTGAGAAGTAGTTGTCGGGATACTTTTGCTGGGACCAAATTTTATTTTTGCCACAACGAAATTTAATTTTGGTTGCGATCAACTTTTGCTGACTGAACTATTTCTTTACATTCCATTTTTTTTTCTTTTCCACTGCATGCATACATATCATATTTTCATCTTTCATGTCCTAGCTTCTTTATTTTATTTAAATTGAAATCTTTTAATTTATCTAACTCCCAAATCCTCATTCTTTTGTAGGAATTATGGAAGATCATTTCTCTCAAAGCCTTGCATCCATATAGCATTGATTAGAGGATCTCCAAACATGGATGCACGATCAAAAGAAATGTTCACTTGGTCATAAATGTGATAATCCATTTCCCATCCCACATTAAGAACCTCACCATCGACATTCATCCCAAACTTTCCAACCATCATTTCCACCTTATAAACCATATTATGAACCTCCTTCTCCATCATATAATCCATATTTTGAACCCATACAATCATTACACCTACCACCATATGACCCATTCCCTCCATAATATGAACCATATCAATAACCCCCTTGATCATGCTACCAATCTATCTCCAACTCCTCATTCACACTATATAAGCATAATCTCCAACCTACCTTCCACCAACCTCAACCATCGTATGAAAGTTATCATCCTCCCGAACCTATCACCATCCAACCAAGTGGACTAGATATCCTTCCTTCTTCCTAAAACTTGGATGATTTGACCAATTCCCTGATAAGGAAATATGATACACTCAAGGAGAAATACTTGGTGTTACTCATGTAAGGGACAACAGAAAGTTCTGAGGAGATGGAACAGATCGATGAATTCTTCACTACATACTATGATCATATGTTGTGGATAAAGACTGGAGGTGAAGAGGGAAAACCTTGACTTGAAGAACTACAAGAGAATGAGCATGGAACCCAGACTCAAGCCTCAAATGTCAATTCACATTTGGAGAGTCCTCAAGCTCATATACCTCCGGGTAATATTGTTCCTATCTTTGCAGAGAATAATTCACCTCTAATCGCTACTGACTTTGTTGAATCTTCAATTGATGATTATAACACTCCTTAATTTCCCTTATAAACATCATATTAGATCACTAATGAACCACTTTAAGGCCTTGGAGAACTTAAATTGACCAAAGAAGTGAACTTGAAAATTTCAAAAACGTGTTACTGTTCATTTGGTCAATTTTCCAGATTTCTGGCCCAACTTTGAAAAAAAAACTAATTCTAGAAAACTCGAAATTGAGTGGTTCAAATTTCTATTTGAAGCTTATTAAGTGATCTACAAGGGGAAAATACTCACTAGGTCCAAAACTTGCCCAATGGATACAGTTAATTCCGTGAATATACACTGTTCATTTGGTAACTTTCCAGTTTTCCAGATTTTCCCCCTAACTTTGGAAAATCATAACTCTTTATATACACATCCAAATTTAGCAACCTTTGGCTCATTTTAAAGCTTAGGATGTGTAGTATTTAACTGAAAAGTTTTAGCCCAAATGGACTTTGTTTGCTATTTTTCCTTGTCACTCAAAGACAGGGCAGATTTGAGGGTCTTGGAACCCCTTACTTGAAAACTTGCCATTTCTAAACTTTTATTAAAACCTCTTTGATCATTTCCAAACTTCTCTTAATGCATACCTAACTTGTCTACTTCTTTTGAACATCTTCATGCATGCATTCACATGTTTTCTCTATTTATCATGTAGAGGTTTAGCCTTACATTAAACATACCAACACATTAACATCAATTCAACATTTTTACATAACTTGGCAAGCTAAACATATCATCATGCTAACTTCAATCATCATTCAACTTGCCTCTTTCTCTTGCTTGAGCCTCCACCTAAAATGGTTAGTTGGGGGGAGGGTGA
>JANTPZ010110374.1:0-15431 GCA_025593235.1 Vachellia pachyceras | reverse complement strand
TTTTCCGTACTTTCTATCCGTTTGCCTCTAACTTGACTTTGGACTACTAGTTTAGCCATTTTTATCAAATGACCATACTGCCCTTGGTCTTTATGCTTAATAACATTTGTGTCCTTGGCTTATATTCTTAGAAATCTCAAAGCCTTAGGACTAATCTAACCAGGTTCTCTTAATTCCACTGACATCTCCTTTTTCTGTACTTTTATTTCTGGGCCCTGTCTTATCTTATAACTATCAATTTGGCCTCTATGTCGGTTTACAGAAAAGGTGGATATTACATTTTTCCCTCTCCATGTGTAGCAATGATGACCACTTTTAAGGAGCAAATGAGAAGAAAGCAAATGTTATGTATGTGGCTTCATTCTCACCCTTAAATTAAAGCTTAATGGTTAAGGCTTAATCTTAGCCCTTAATCTTTTTAGATGGAATTTTTATAACACACAAATTCTCTCCTCTTCCCATTCCATTAAACCGACCCAAGCAAGCAGAAAATGGAGAGCAAGAAGACGCCATATATGGAGGAAGAAGAAGAAGAGGAAAAACTCATGGGAAAATCAAGGTAAGTAAGCAAGACATCTCAAGTTCTATACTAATCTCTTCCTTGTGATCTTCTCTTCCTCTCCCATGGTCTCAAAATCTGATTTGAGCCCTCTTTCTCAAGTTCCATAGTTAGGGTTCTTGAGAGCTAAAGTGAGAAAGAGAGGGATTTAGAGCCATTAAGTTGTTGCAAAAGTCTCCTTGAGTTGTAAGAAGCATATTGATGTTGTTGTTGTTGTTGATTGAGTTGTTTTCATGCTTTTGTAAAATTGGGAAAACATGCATAAATAGGGGAGGTGCTGCCCAAGTTTCCATTGGATATAGAAGAATTAAAATCAAGTTATACCATGCATGAATAAGAGCTTGAGCATAAGAATATGATGATAGAAGTGTTGAAAGTTGAGAATTCATGTTGTTGGTTGTTTAGGAAATTGTCTCGGCCTGAGATGGATAGGGGTGAAGATGAATTGTTTTGATGATTTTGATGCTTCCAATGAGCTTAAAATGAGTTTTTGTGTAGGGTATAAGTGACCCCAAGTTTATGGAAGCATTAGAAAATCATAGAGACAAGTTTGGGGTTTTAAGGTTCTTATGGTTCAAGAGATAGTATCAAGGAGTTTTACAATGATTTTTGTCTTGATAATGGCTTGTAATTGATGGCCATAATGTTGACAATTGTGTAGTCTAAAGTTTGATGCAAGAGAGTGATCGCCAACGCAAACAAGAGAGCATTCAAATTAAGGAGAAATTAAAGACACAAGGTAGCAAGACCTTCTAACCCTAAGCTTAATTCCTTTGAAAATGTGTATGAATTATGCATGACTTGTATTGAAAATTTGTGATGATTGAAAGTGTGAATATGTGCTTTTGTATGCTATGGCCATATGCATTTCATTGTTACATGTTGCACTTTTATGAATTCACACTTATATGGAAAGTTGTCATGCAATTTTATGATGTGTGTTAGAAAGTTTTGCTACTGGGATTTTCAAAAATCTCATTCTCCCCCACTAACCATTTTTAGGTGAAAGCACATCAAAGGGTAAGGAGCAAGTACTTAATGCTTGAAGCAAAGCTTGATGTGCATTAATGTGGATTGTGTTGTAGACTATATGTTGTTATGTATTATAATTGTAATGTGCCATGTAATGTAACTTGAGAATGTATCATGGACTTATGATAATTAGTGGATGCTTTAAGAGTACCTAATTATATAGGTTAAAATGGTTAAGAAAGGTTTAGAAATCAAGATGATAAGTTATGAAGTTAAGTAGGGCTGAAATTTGACCAAGTGCTGGAAGTAAAGTTGGTCATTTTTCCTACTTTGCCCTGTCGGACAATAGAGTAATTGAACTTCAAATGAGTTGAAATTTTATGGAAAAAAATAGTTCACATTGCAAGGTTTTTAAACGAGCCAAAGATCATTGGAATTGGAATTTTGTACAGAAAGTTATGGCTGTCCAAAGTTGACGAAAAATCACAGAAAATCCTGGAAAAATGAAAAATTACCATATGAACAGTACATTTTTACGAAAGAATATGTATCAATTGGACCAGTTACTGTTCAAATTAGTATTTTTCTCCTCATAAAGGAATTTGTAAGCTTCAAATAGGAGTTAGAACCACTCGATTTCGATTTTTCTAGAATTAGTTATGGATTTTCAAGGTTGGGTCGAAAACCTGTTAATAGTACTTTCTTTAAAATGAAAGTTTTCAATTTGGTCTCTTTTGACATCGTAAGTTATTTGAGGTCATTAATTGGTTCCAAATCATCATAAAGGAAGCTAAGAGGGATTAATAAGAGGTGTCACAGATTACACTCTTTCCGCTCCATGTGCTATTTTACCTAATGATACTATGCTTGTTAAGTCTTCCACTAACCCAAATACGTTTGAGAAAGGTGTTGTTTGTGATAATAGTGCAGGGTATAGTGGAACTGCTAAGACTTAGGCAAAGAGGCCTTTGAATATTTTGCAAGCCTTGAAACATGTTTCTAAACCAATGAAGGTGGTGTGCCAACTCCATACTAATCCACCACCTAGCTAAGAGAAGCCCTTAAGTTCTAAGAATGGTTTTGGAAGCTCTTTACTATTACCACTTCATTCTCTGTCCATTGATCTAAATAAACTCACTTATGAGGAGCTTTAAGCACAAAAAAACACTTTTGAAGTTGACGATCATGTTATGGCTTACGTGCCTCATTACTCTACTTCTCATGAGAAATTTAGGGAGATATGGATTGGTCCATTAGAAGTGGTGGCTAAAGGTGATAAGAGGAGTTATAAATTGATGAATGGTTATGGTGGGCATTTCCACACTCGAGCCAATCGTCTCCACCTCTACCGTGAGAGCTACAAGCCTCCATGATAAGGTTGTATCCTTCCTTTCTCTTGTTCTTATTGTTTTGGACTGATTTGCATGATTATATGTTTAAGAACAAGTGTGGGGGAGGGTGTCATCAGTAGGAAAGATAGATATGTTATGTTTAGTGTGTATTTTTTTTTTGTATTGTGTGTTTTAGGATGTAATTGTGACTCTCTCTTCACATTGATCTCTTATTACTGTTTTGAGCTTCATTATTTACTATGGATTCGTGCTTACATTGAGGATAACGTAAGAGATAAGTGTGGGGGGAGTGAGTTGTTATTATGTGAGAGAACTCTATTAGTTACTTTGGGTTAAATTGAAAAAAAAATTGGACTGATTTGGTTAGTAAAATGCATATTTTGAGCCTTGAAAGCTATATTTTGTTATGAATTAGCATATGTTTAGTATCTCAATTACAATTTGATTAATTGTGACTTAGAACTTGTTGAAAAGAAATGTAAATGTCATGTGCATTAAGTTTGAAGATTGATGATTTGATTAAGATTAATGAATGCAATTAGGAAACACAAAGCCTTGATGGAAGGATTTTGGGCCTATTTGTTCATTTCATACGTGTGATACATCTATCTATTCCATTACTCTCTAGAACTTGTATTGGTTCTTACTTGAGATTGCACTTGTATTGGCATGATAGATATGATTTAGGCATTCATTTAATTAGCTAAATAAACCAAAAGGCCAACCCTAACATCATTTTCCATTGTTTAACCCCTTTGAGCCCATCATTTTTGTTTCATAAACCATTGTTTCATTACACTTTAGGCTCAAGTACATTGTGTTATTTCTCAAGGAAAAACTTAATTGCATCATTGGAAATTCGCATACATTCTCAAATTCATTTATGCAATGCAAAAAAAAAAGAAGAGAAAAAGATAATAATAATAATAATAATAATAATAATAAGAAAAAAAGGAAAAGGAAAAGAAGAAAAAGATAAAAAAGAAAAAAAAAGATGATTGAGAAAAGCAAAAAAAATGAAAGGTCCATAAGCATTGCATTGTATTACTCAATCATGTGTGCAAGTGTTTGATGATGTTATTGTGTAATTGTCCCATCATTTTCACATGTACTGAATCCTATATTTCCACTTGTCCCTATCCATCCATTTGTTTACCCACTATCTCATTTACTGACCTTTCCAATATTACAACCTAATAAAAGACCTATTGATCTATTTGTGCTGTTACTACTAGCGGTGGAGAGCCTAGAACCATTACAAGCATATGGTAGAGTGTGGTTGGATGGATGATTGAGTGAAAAAAATATCCTATTGAGAGAATTGAGTGCAAACACTTGACCTTGTGAGGGTTTCTTAGTTGCATTCGTTTTTATTAATCTTTGCATCATTGCTTGGCTTTTTTAGCATATGATATGAGCACGAATTGGAAATAACTAATAAGTTATAATTACTAATTGTGGTTCTTGATGCTTACATTTGCCTGTTCATTTTTATTTTTGGCTCTCACTTGACATAGTTTACCCAGCTGTGCAAAAGGCTAAGTGTGGGGGAATTGATTTACTCATATTTTATCAAATGAATTCATAACATTTTGGGGGATTTTAGTACTATTAGTTGGATTTTATTGAGTTCAATTGCATTAATTATTATTAATGGAAAATATATAAAATTAAAACTAACTAATGGTACATTTGAAAGAATTTGGGATTAAAAGATAAATTCAAATGCCATATTGGAGTCATATAGCCATATGTTGAGCAATTTTATAATTTTGAGTTTTCAGCTTTGGTTTTTCTTTTGGACAAGTTTTGGACTTGAGAATTGGGCCCAAATTTCTCTGGCCCATTGGTTCATTTGCTGCACAACACACACTCATTGAAGAGAAACCAAGAGCATTGAAGACGCTGGCCCAATTCCATTCCAAACCACTCAATCAGGAGAGCCAAATTCATTGAATTATTCCTCTTCAATCCCAAAAGAAAAGCCACCTGGAAGTTGAATGGAGAAGAATCCCTCATCCATTTTCCAGCCACCACTCCCACCACTCGATTTTCCCAACCATTTCCTCTGGGTTTTCATTTCCATTTTCAGCAGACTTCACTCACATCCAGCCACGCCGCCACATGCTCTTTAATCAATTACTCTCCAATTGATCCTCTACCCCATGGTCGCCAGGAGCTTCATCCCATTAACCCCACCCATTCTCCATTATTCCACAAGCCGCCTCCTGGGAAGGAGATTTTGCTTCATTCATTTTTGTCTCATCTGGGCAAATAAGAACCAGTATCACCTCACCTCATCTTCATCCCATCACAGCATCGTCCATACACCCATTCATTCAGGCCGCCAAGCTTCATTACATACTGTGACCATGCAAATTCCAGATTTCAGTGGGATTAATTCTTCAACAATGAGTGCCTAATTGCATTGTCCAATGGTGATGATAAAGCTAATTGGAGTCTTTGAGCAATTAGGGGAGTTTTTCTAAATCTTAATTTTACTTTCCAATTTTTTTGTATGTGCAAATTGTAATTCTAGGTTGCTAGAGGTTATGATTTGTATATATGAAAGAGGATTATTATCGGTTGATGTAATTTGGATTGTGATACTTGTGTTAGATTGATACTTTGGATTGTGATTGGACTATAGCTCTATTGTTATTCAATTGCTTTCCTTTATTCTCTTGAAATCAATTAATTTTCTAGGTTTCTAGGAATTAGTTGGAGGTTAAGAGGATCTTTTATAAATCTAACATGAGCTAAGCACTAAAGATATTCCTAATTGATTAATTGAGTCTAGGTTTAGATTATTTTAAAAGGTTAGGAATATTGATTAGTAAGGGTTCTTGCTAGTCCTTGTGCTTAGTTAAAAGGAGAACTTGATTTAAAAATTGGACAAGGAAGGTTAGTCGATTCAATCACTTAGGACATTCATTTTATAGAATTTAAATACATCCATTTAGTTCATTTAGATAGAAAAAAAAATTTAATACCTTTTGGTTAATTTGTTATTTGCGCTTGATTATTAGTAATTCAATTTAGGTTCCACGTAGAGATCGACCTAGGTTAGTTCCATTATATTGCATTCTAGCTTAGTTTCATTTGATAGCCCCACGACTAGGCTTAATAGTGAAGACGAAGAGGTGGTTGATGTGAGTAACGGGCATTTAAATGTCTCAAATGGCATTTCATTACTTCTCATCTATAAAAGGACCGAGAATTCATTACAGAGAAGTAGACAAACATTTTACGAGCATTCAAAGGCATTTATTATATTCTCTGTAAACTTTTCAATATTCTCTTCTAAGCTTCAATATTAGCTATATACTCTTTGAGAGAGTTTCTTTAAGCATTACTTACTACAAATCTGTGAGAAATTCAAGGTTCCTTGAATCTATTGGGCAGTGAATTTGTCAGAAAATAGAGAGTGTGAGACTCTGTTTTATTGCTTATTGTAAGAGGGAGTGTGGTTCTCCATTGTAAAGGGAGTGTTGGCCTTCTTTGTTGCTAGTTGGTAGATTAAAAGGCTCAGAGATGCTCATCAGAAGGATCAAACCAGTATAAATCTCCCGTGTTCATCTTCCTTTTACCTTACTGGGTGAAATTGTTTTGATTCAGTGATTTTCAGTTTAAATTTATAAATTGACCAATTCACCCCCATTGGTCAAATCCTACTCTAACATATTCATATTCATATATTTAAAGAAGGAATTAATCTATTACCAGGGAAAAGAAAGGAATGGTTAAGAGAACGTAAGGATTCTATGTCTGATGTCTGGTTCCAATTTTCAAGGATTTCCTCTATAAAAAGAATGGTGAAAATTAGATGCATCACATAAGAAATGCAAACCAATCTCACTCATAGGATCATTTACAAGAGAAATAACTTGAAAAGAAACTACTTTTCAATATTTATGTTAGATTGATGAAGGAAAATGAAAAAAACCTTATTATTGATATACCCATGAAGGGTATTTATACATTAGAGATATATTCAGAATATTAGAGATATATTCAGAATCTTAACTCTAATAATGTAGATCTAACTAAATCTCTAATATATCTCAATAGGATCTAACTAAATCCCTAATATATCTCAACACACCCTCTCAAGTTGGAGCATAGATATTAATCAAGTACAACTTATTACAAAGGTTGACCTATTTTAGACTCAATAGAACAAGGACCCCAAATGAAAATGAACTAATTCAAAGGGAGACTATCACGTTTATTGACTCTAGACCAATCTAATGATGATGTATGACTAAACTAAAGATAAATCCCGGCACAAGGAAGGGTCACACCAGGGACCAAGCAAAATGATGAAAGTACCAAAATAAAAGGAACCGCTGGAGCTAGACCAGGAGCAAGCTAAAGATAAAATAGAAACCGTTGGAGCTAGACAGGAGCCAGCCAAAGACAAAACAGAAACTGTTGGAGCTACACCAGGAGCCAGCCAAAGACAAAACAGAAAATTGTTGGAGCTACACTGGGAGCTAGTTAAAGATAAGACAGAAAACCGCTGGAGCTACACCAGGAGCCAGCCATATATAAGACCAAAAACCAAAAGTGTACTTGATCATCCAGAAAGTAATGGCCACCATATTCATAGCCTCTACCAATAATCTTCATCGTGAGATCCTGTCGTATGATCAGTGGCTCTGGAATCTATGATCTACTTTGAGGAAGAAGAGACAAGAGGTAATAGAACATTTGACAATAAAAGCACTTAGTGGTGGCATTGTAGATGTCAAAGACTTGATACTTAGAGAACTTAGCATATTCAGCCGCAAAAATTGTAACCTTATCATCATTAATAGAAGATACGACAAGTACAAAATTAGTTCTTTGTTGGAAGTTCTATAACTTACGACATGTGCGCTTAGTATAACATGGTTCCTTACAATAATAGCACGTGATTTTACTAGAGTCCTGATGGGCTCCCCCTTGCCGTGAGGTACCACAGGGAGGTAGAAGACGATGATTGGATTGGCCCTTACTGGCGAGAGCATTAGCAAGGGTACCAGAAGGAGGCATAAAGATGGTCATTACACATGATATGAGAGAAGACATCCTGAAGAATAGGGATATCAAATCCAGATAAAATTTGAAAGTGAACTATCTCATATACAGATGGTAAGCTAGTGAGAAAGCTCATAAGTTGCTCCCGTTAAGTGTGCTGAACCTGCAGATCAGTAGTAAGAGGCATTAACATGTTCAACTCCTCATAAATGCATTTGAAATCCATAAAATAGGCTTTGAGAGAATGGTCACTTTTATCAGCATAATAAAAAGCTTTGCAAACATCATAAACCCAAGAGATATTTCCCTTTCCCAAGTATAGAAACTTTAAGTAGTCCATGAGGGCATTAACCAATTCACAATAATTGATAGACGAAATAATATCACTTTCAATAGAGTTACGGATATGCAAAAACAACTTGACATCATCACGTAGCCAAGCTTTACGTGAATTATCCAAAGGTGGATTGGCTGTTAGATGATCCTCTTTCTCAACACTACGTAGGTACATGCGCACAACCTTACCCAATCTATAAAGTTGGTCTAATTCAACTTATGATCAGTAATTTTAGTAACAACTGGAACAACAATTGACTTGGTCTTAGCCATATAGATATTGAGCAAATGGCAAAGAACAAGAGCAAAAAATAAAGGGAGGGTCTCATCGGGGACCAAAAAATAATGAATTATCAGAAACAAGGGGTAGCAAACCAGAAATAACCAACAGTAGCAACAAAATGGCTGTGAAAGGACTAATCACCACGCATAACCAAGAAGGAAGCAACCAAAACGCAGAATATAGGGAAACCTGATGAAGCCCAGTTACCAAACGTCACTATCCAACCAGAAAACCGGCCTACCCACACCGGAAAAGGCAGTCAACATTAGCGAAGCAAAAATCAGTTGGAAATGCCTTCACACACGCCTCCAAAGTGTTGTTGTCAGTGTAGCATGTGTACCTTAAGCACCGCCGTACAGACGTCAGACCACTTGGAAAAGACCAATTTGAGGGTAGGCAACCTAACGGGATAACGTGTGTCAACAAAAAAAACATGTCTCCTTAATACACACAAACTTCCCTCCCTCTCTTATGTGAATAGTACGATGACAGAAAAATGAAACACTAGGCTTTAATACCATGTTAGATTGATGAAGGAATATGAAAACCTTATTATTGATGTACCCACGAAGGGTATTCATACATTAGAGATATATTCAAAATCTTAACTCTAATAATGTAGATCTAACTAAATCCCTAATATATCTCAACAATTTCAAACGAAGTAACAAGAAATAATGGGCATAATGTGATTGTAACAACAGAGGCCATATTCCAATTACAGTTATATTCTTGTGAAAAGTCCGTTATGAACAGTAACATACTTTGCATGAATTAGTAAATCCTTGTGATAGGGTTAACCAAATGTCATCTGATCCTCTAAATATACTTTATTCTTACCAATTCATATTATCAAATCAACTTTGGCAACCTGTGCCATACATGGTGGATTTCAGTCTTACACCTAGCTTTACCCTCTTTTGGTAGCACAAATCACACATATTCAAATGTAACATGACAAACACAATTAATGGCACACTAACAATGATTTAATAACTAGATCACATCATAAAATTTTAAAATCACAAGCTTCGAAATTGATGAGACCATATTAATAATTGAAGGATTCAGGGGTACCTAGAGATGCCGAATTACGAATCTGCAGATACCCATGAGGAATTCAGATCACAATGGTGGATCCAAACACAAGACACAGTAAAAGCACCAAAGGTAAGAGGAGAGGAAATGAGAGGATTCTCTTCAAGAGAAAAGGAAGGGAGAAGACTTGTTTTCTCTGTACGTTATGTCTCCCGTCTATTTTGTGTTATGATTGAGAACGTGAGAAAGTTATCCTTTATTAACTAAAGGAATATAACTGCCTATCAGAAAACTGTTCCCACGCAAATAGGATCTAATTTTCAAATTCACACTCTTGGGAATATTACAACTTTATTCCCACAAATTCTCTTATTCGTACTTTTGCCCCAAAACACATTTTGGGCCTAATCCAACAAGGGTGGATTAGCCCATATTGCAACATCTCCCACTCACACTTGGTGGATTAGGAATTGTGGGCCTCGTCTTCCTCTCTTCTTTCTCTCATACTAAGTGCTTTGCCGTGACCTCATGGACATGACGTCTTTTAGATGTCTGTACTAGAAATCCCTCTTATAGGGCCAACACAAGACAATCTTTCTTCGTGTAGTCTAAATTCATTTATTATGCCTCATATGTCCTAGATTTAACTAAAATACACTTTCACTTTGACGAATCTAATCCCTCCCAAGTCGACATAAAACTTAAATCGTCTTTCTCGTATACGTGGTGTCCACACTTATGAAATCTCCAAGTCAATATCATAAGGGACATGTCACAGACACTAGCATAGTTGTGTATTTACCAGGTAATCTTCCATTTGCCCATATATCACTTTGATGTACATCAACCGCTTTTCTAACATAGTACCTTGTATCGCATCTAACATGATAGTAGGATTTACGTTAAGGTAGCAGTCATTGAAGTATACCTCTATGATAATGTCAAAGTCAAAGGACATAAACAGAAATATTAATTTCTTGGGACTCACACAGCAATGAAGCAAGGATCCATTCACTTGCTTTCCTTTTGCGGTTCTATAACACATGTGGTATAAATCACATGCTTCGGAGTTTCTCTTATACTATAAGAGCGTACGTCGTTTTGATACTTATTATCAACACCGTACAGACTTTTAGTCTAGATGTACCCAAAATCTTCCTTCTCTCATATCTCACATGACGTCAGTATTGAAGAATTTGTTGTCTGGTAATAAGCATCATGGGAGCGGGTCCCCATGATCCGATCCATGTTTTATGTAAACATACATTGGATCTCATCTCGACACGCTACATAGTTGCCTAGGTGATATAATTTGTATTTCTTCTCTACCATATCAGCATTCCTGCTGCCTTACTGGTGAATACAAGTGTCTCATCTTTGCATACTCCTCCTGAGTATTAAAGGTGGTAGCTTGTGTGAGAGAGCCTACCTCACCTGCCTGTACGACATACTAGACATTGTATACTTATACACAGACACATGAATTAATCATGAATTCAATATAAAGTGTCTGTAATTTTACATTTTGCGTATACCAATAGCCCTTACATGTTTCTCAAACATTTCTCTGGCAATTGGTTTAGTCAGGGGATCTATGACCATACTTTTGGTCGAAATGTGCTATACATTAATCACTTTATATGCTATATAATCTCTCACAAGATTATACTTAATGTCAATGTGATTTGTCTCATTATGATATTTGGGGTCTTTTGTATAGGCTATGGCTTTGGTATTGCCACGATATATTAACACAAGATTGGTATTCTCATTTCCAAATCCAAGGTGTTCAGCCATATAGCCTCTTGCACTATAGTAGTGCAAGCCACAAACTCAGCTTCCATTGAATACAGGGCTATGCACGTCTGCTTCTTGCCACTCTAACTTATGGCACTATGATTTAGCAAGAAGGTATAACTTGAAGTTGACCTTCGTTCAACTTCGTCTCCGCCTACTTTAGTGTCGAAGAATCCAAGAAGCCTCAATTCACTTCCTTGATAAGTTAGTGCATAATCTGTTTTGCCCTTTAAGTATCGCAGAATCCTCTTCACAGCTTTCCAATGCTGTTCGTCAAGATTTGACTGGAACCTACTTACCTGTCCAACTGCGTAACAAATATCTGGTCTTGTACACATCATTGCATACATTAGACTTCCAGGGGCACTAGCATAATGAACTCTTTCCATTCATTTATTAGCTGACTCAATTTTGGGATATATTTCAAGATTCAGGCCACCTCCAGTAGCTACCGGGGTGGCTAAGGGATTAGAACCACTCATGTTGAATCGCTCGAGACTTTTCTTAATGAAATTCTCTTGTGAAAGAGGTGGAACTCTCTTTGAGCGATTCCTTTGGATTTTAACTCCAAGTATGTATTCTGTTCTCCCATGTCTTTCATCTCAAAATTCGAAGACAACCATTCTTTAATAGCTAAGATCGAATTTAGGTTATTTCCGGCCAATAGTATATCGTCTACATGTAATGACAACATCATAAAGTTATCATCAAACGTTTAATGTCGACACAATGGTCTTCTTCAATCATTTCAAAGTTGTATGAGGTTATCGCTCTGTGAAACCTCAAGTACCACTGTCTGGATGATTGTGTCAGTCCATAAATGGACCTTTTTGAGCTTGCAAATTTTGCTCTCTAAACCTTTCTTTACGAAACCTAATGGTTGTTCCATATAGATTTCTTCATCTAAGTCTCTGTTTAGAAATGCAGTTTTCACATCCATTTACGAAACCTAATGGTTGTTCCATATAGATTTGATCTAAACTTTTACTATTGTTAGAATTAGCCTTATGGAATTAAAGCGTACAACAGGTGAGAAGGTGTCCTCGTAATCGATACCTTTCTGTTGTGTATATCCCTTCGCTACCAGATGTGCCTTGTACTTGTCAATTGATCTATCCACTTTCCTTTTTACTTTTGAGAACGAACCCACTTGTTCCCAATGGCCTTTCGACCTCTTGATAGATCAACAAGTTCCAAGACTTGATTCTATCTCATTAAATCAATCTCTTCTTCCATTGCTTTCTTCCATTCATCTTTGGCAGGGCATAACAAGGGTTCTTATATAGAACGCGGCTCATCATCTTCATCCAGAGTGACCATGAGTGCTTCCCCCTCTATTTGGAAGCGCCTCTTTGGTACATTTCCCTTGTCACTCTTTCTTGTAGAGACCTCTTGTCTCTTTCATTTTCTTTGTCTCGGCCTTTGTAAAGGCCTTTATGAGCCTTTTAATCTCCCACTCAGATCGATATATTGAGACGATTAGGTATCATTAGATCGATCTGCACTACCTTATTCTGTCTCGTAAAGAGATACTATTCGAACTTTCTCTTCTCTGCCAGGAAATTCATTTTAAAAATACGGCATTCCTTGATTTAATTTCAGTTACTGTTCCATCTTTATTTTCACTTATGAAAACTTATCCTTTTGAGTATCTTATAAGGATACATTTCTTTCCTCTAGGACCCAACTTACCATACTCATGGGAATCATCATGAACATAAGCAGCCGACCCCCGGGGTCTTAAGATACTTAAGTCTAGCTTGCGTATTGTCCATTACTCATAGGGTGTGGAAGTAACTACATTTGAGAGTACACAGTTAAGTATAAAGGCTGCTGATAATTAGGCATCACCCCAATATGAAATTTGCGGGTTTGCTTGAGCCATCATCAACCTAACCGTGTTTAGAAGAGTCATATTTCTTCTTTCGGACACTCCATTTTGTTGTTGAGTGCCAGGGATAGTTAGTTACCTAATTATCCCTTCTTCTTCGCAGAGCTCTTTGAACTGATCAGAAAAGTATTCACGACTTCGGTCAGTACTAAACACTTTAATTTTACCTTCTATTTGATTCTCTGCGTCATTCATGTACTGTCTAAAACACTCTAGTGCTTCAAACATATTTGAGATCAAATAGAGATGACCACATTGTGAAAAGTCATCAGTAAAGGTAATGAAGTACCAAGCTCCATGCTTACCCTCACACTCATGGGATCGTGTATATCAGAATGGACCAAATCCAATGGATTTTTAGCTCTGGTTTCTGAACCAAAAGGTTTTCTAGTTCCCTTGCCAGCTAAACAATTTTCACACAAGTCCATTTCCATGTTTGGATTTCGCTTAAAAAACCTTCTTTTGCCAGTTTAATCATTCGATTCTAACTTATGAGACCTAATTAGCATGCCAGATGTTCATGCCAACTATTATATTGGAGGGATTTACAAAACAGTCATCCAAGTTAAAATCACTGATAACATCCATGATAAAGAACTTTCTTTAAAGGAAAGTTAAACCGTAAAAGGCTTCATTGCCAAAAATGTCAGCAACCTTGCCATAAAAGTTTATATCAAACCCATAATTCAAAATACATGGTACAGAAACTAAATTCTGCGAACTTTGCATTATTGGCGATACAAAGCCATTTGCATTGATGCGGCAACCGACGATTTTCCTCGAAGGATCCCCGACCCTTCGTTGCATGGTCTGTTGAACCTGAGTCTAAAATATAAGAAGAAGATCTACGTTCAGGTAGAAAAGAGGTCTTCGATGCATAAGGATCGTGTGAATTCACATAATTCACCAACACTTTTCCATAGTCATTTCGCCAGGGCAGTCCCTTGCGAAGTGACCCATCTTCTGGCAGACATAGTATTTGACCTTATTCAGGTCAACTCTCTTTATGTCGCCTTTAGATCCCTTCTTCTTAAATTGCTCTCTACCCCTTTTTTGAATTTAGGGACATCCTTCCTGCCTTTTCCACGAAATTTCTGGCCCTTCTTAAAATCGGGCTTGGCATTGGAAAGGCCTACATCCTCGGTGTAATAGGCATGCCCATAAATCTTATATGCCTCCAGGCATTCATCCTCAAGCTCAAGGTGCTTCACAACATCATTAAAAGTGATGATGTCATCATTATGGGTTAAGTTGACTTTCATATGTTCCCAACTGTGAGAAAGTGATTTGATTACAGCCTGCATGTGACACTCCTTAATTTACCCCTTGGCTTTATTACAAAGTGAATTAGAATCAAAAGGAAGCCTCATTATGATCAAAGGGTCCAAAAGTTTCAATTTGAAAACTTTCAAGTTTTTGAAAGTTACTATTCACTGGTTTTAGGACCAACTTTGAAAATTCATAACTAATTGTAGAAAAATTGAAATTGAGTGCTTCCAATTTCTAAGTGAAGCTTGTAAGTTCCTTTACAAGGAAAAAATACTCCTTGAGTCACTTACTTTCCCAATTGATACATTTTAATTCGTAAACATGTACTGTACACTTGGTTATTTTTCTATTTTTCCCAGATTTTTCAGTGATTTTCATCAAACTTTGGAACTTAATAACTTTCTGTACAAAACTCAAAATTTTGTGTTCTTTGGCTTGATAAAAATCTCGCAATATGAACTATTTTTCTATAAAATTTCATTCCATTTGGAGTTCATTTTCTCTATTTCTCATCAGCCCAAAGTTAGGGGTTTACTTGACTTCATCAACTTTTCCAACTTCCAAACTTTGCCATTTGAAACTCTTATTTCTACTTCTTTTCTAACCATGTTTAAGCATGCAATTGAGGTTCCTTAACTAGGATATATCAACCATATGTGAATATACATACATCACATATTACATGCTAACTTAAAACCAAAACATCATATTAATACATAACTAAAATATAATCCAAGAAGGCATTATAAATTTAGCTTCATGCTTCCATAACCTTCTCTTTTCCCTTGGATGAACTTGCACCTAGAAATGGTTAGTGGGGGAGAGTGAGATTTTTGGAAATCTCAATAGCAAAGCTTACTAACATTCATGAAAAGTTTGCATGACATGCTTTAAGTTCATAACATAAGTAAC
>JANTPZ010110354.1:0-34263 GCA_025593235.1 Vachellia pachyceras | reverse complement strand
TTTCAAAAAAAGGGCGCCGTAGTGCCAAAATTTTCAAAAATGCCACCGCCTACACTTTTTACTCCCTTTTTTTAAAAAAGGACGTGAATTACAGTAGTAAAAAGTATATTTTGTAGTAGTGACCTGACACAATTATTTTATCACTTTTATTCATTTGCCCAGATTTAGCATTTGACCTGCTGAGGGAGAGGCAAGATCTAGCTTTTAAGACGGATGATAAAGGAGAGAGAGTATTGCAAATATTGTCTCGAAAGCCTTTAGGCATGTCAATTCTCTCCTTTCCTTTTAGCACCTCCTATATATCTCCGTTGATATATAAACTTTAAGAGCACGTGTTTTTGAAGCTAGTTAACGATGCTGATTGGTGTTAAAAATATCATTAGAACCCAATCAACATCCCATGTTTTTTTAATCGAAACGTTGTTGGCCGACAATAATTAAATTCATCATTATGGTTTGATAGTTTAGTTAGGCTATAACTTTGCACTTATGGCTGTAGATTTATAGACCTGTAATCAGAAAAAGGTGCTGATACGACTGAATCAACGTACAAGACTTTTTATTAATAATATTACTTTGAATTTTCTTTCAATGTCTTCCGTTTTCACTTAATTTCTCAGCTAACTTAATTGTTACACTGTGTTTTCTAGGTTTGAAGAAAACTCAACAACATAAGCTTGTAAGATACTTGTGGAATGACATATTTCTTGGGCTAAGTGACATTGAGATCATTGAAAAAATAAGGAAACCTCCACATGTAGTATTTAATGCTGCAAAAGTTGGGAATTTTAAGTTTCTAGAGTTGCTTATAAGTACGTATCCTTATTTGGTATGGGAAGTTGATGAAAGGAATAGAAGCATAATTCACATTGCAGTTTTGCATCGTCAAGCTGATATCTTCAACTTCTCCCGTGGCATAGGCTCAATCAAAGATATAATAGCAAGATATACATTTGGCAAAGATGAATCTGGTGAAGACAATTTATTGCACATGGCTGCAACATTAACACCAAAAGATCAACCAAACTTAGTTTTTGGAGCAGCATTTCAGATGACTCTTGAATTATTATGGTTTGAGGTAATTTGTTACATATAAATATTTGGTATTTTTTCCTCTACTTACAAAATACATATAGACAAGCACACGTGTGCATGCACATCCATACCCTTGAGAGATGAGCAATATTTTTAATTAATATTATAACTTATTATATATTAATACTTTATGTTGGTATTATCTTATATGCATATCCTTTAACATCGTAGGCTGTGAAGAAGATAGTTCCCCCATCATTCATAGAGAAGAGGGGTTTAGAAGGCTTTACTCCTAGCCAATTATTCACAAAGAATCATAAAGAATTAGTGGACAAAGCACAATCATGGACGAAGAAAACAACAAATTGTTGCATGCTTGTTTCAACTCTTATAACTACTGGAGTGTTTACTGCTACATTCAGTATCCCGGGTGGCGTTGACGACAATACAGGAAGGCCTCACTACTTAGATGATGACAAAATGTGGTTCATGATATTTTCCATATTTGATGCAATTGCAATGATATCATCCTCAACTTCCATATTTATTTTCTTCTCCATCCTTATCTCACGCCATGCAGAACATGATTTTCACTACAGGTCATTGCCCACGAAGTTGATATGTGGATTAATCACATTATTAGTCTCCATAATAAGCATCATAGTATCATTTAGTAGTGCATTCATCATGTATTATAATGCCAAAACCCTCAGCCATGGCTCTCATGACAATGTTCTGAAGTGGCTTCCTATCTTCATTTGTGTGCTTTCGTTTATACCCATACCCATATTTGTATATCTGCTTTGGCCACTCTGGAGTGATATAGGAAAATTAACCAAATTTTCTTGGCATCTTTCTTGAAAAAATGTGGCTGTTGATGGATCTATTCATGCGCTATATTTATGGAGTCCAAGGATTGATAGATCTATCCGGGCAGGCATCTTTCCAATCTGTGATCAAAGGGTTTGTAATATTGGAAGTTTGATTTGGTTGTAAGATAGTTCATGTATTTGTTGTTGGTTTGACCAAATCCATGGGAGTTTGTATTATTCTTCGAATTTATGTCTGTTTGTGATTATGGGCTATGCCTGTCTAGATCGAGCTTCTTTCATCATTCCCTCTTTTTCTGAACTTGGAGAATGATGAGGCCTTAGTTGTATTCGCTATCAATTAAGCTAAGTCCGATTAATTATTCTGTGGTATAGGATCGATGCAGCCAATTACTTTCTGAGAGCAGTTTGTGATTCTCAGGTTCAGTTAATTTGGTTTGGTTAATTAATTCAAGTTTTGGTTCGTTCTTGATATTACTTGTTATTCGGTTATTCAATTTTTTTTGTTTTTATTGATAACCGAACCGAATGCTCTAAGTTAATAATTTCATTTAAGTAAATGGAGGATAAATAAGATTAATAGAAACAATGATGATGAGTAAAAAAGGTGTTGATAAGAGCGTATAGATGATTATAGAAATGCTGACAAGGCAATGGATTTCCAAAACAAAGAATTTTCGGGGAAAAACAAAGAAAATTGTCAATATTATTATCATTTTTCGGGATAATGACATAAGATTCTCATCTCAGAAATGTTATAAAAGGTATAATCCATGCTTCGTCTGTAATTAACTATTGGAAGCATGAAGAGGGATCACACCGTTCCCAAATTAAATAACAAAAGAGTCTCTACTTGATTATTATGTTTTGACTTTTGAGGCATCTCATCGTAACATTACGTTGCAGACCACAGGTGACATAGGGCTTCTACATTTTTTTCAGCAAATTAATTTTTCATTAGTTTCTACATAGTCCTTCTATGTTTTTTTTAAAAAAATTAAATCCATCCTTAGTATTCGTAAGAGTTAAGAATTAATTCCTATACTTTTAGTAATTTGTATTTTAAAGCTTCAAATAATGACCTTGACTTAATAACCTGCTTTTTCGTTGGGGGTAAAAGAATAAATTAAAATGATATTAATTAAAAAATTATAAATTAGCATAAGAATTAGGACAAGTACATGCTTCTATAATTCATAAAAACTGATTGTCAGTTCAGATCGGAAATGGGTTAACCAATCAGCTCAAAGATTGAGCCGGTGGGCGAAGCTCAACCATTGCAACGCATCCTGAATTCGGTTAACTCGGCTGTAACCTGTATACCCATTAGATTGAGCGGGTTAGCTGGGTTAGTTTTTTTTTAAAAAAAACTTGAATCCCTTAAATTAATTTTCCCATGTTTAAAGGAAAATCATGTTCCGTTAGAAAACCGGTCCCCATCTCTTTTGCAAACCATACGTCAGCCTCCAATGGAAAATCCATATTTTTCATTTCCATCCCAGGATTTTCAATGAACCAAACAAGGCCTTATATAGATGTAATGAAAGACAGATTGTCACTCTGCAAGGCTGATGAACAAGGAATCCACCTAAATTGACGAGGGAGAAAAAGGGTATTCATGTGTCATTTTCCTTTCTACCACTTAGGCTACATGATCATTATTGAAATATTATCAATAAACTATAAACCAGCAAAAAAAGATTAGGACATATGGTCATGTGTAACTAGAGAACTTGACATAACATGTATAAAGAACTTGATGTCAATGTAATCCTCTTGAAATTGTTTATAAATAACCGTAAAATTTCATCTCGCCCAACCCAAATACCAAATCTTGATACAAAGAGTAGCTCTATATATATGACAGTAAGGTAAAACAATCGTTAAACATTCTAATATATTTTTTTGTAGTATAGCGTTGGGATTGCGTGCCTAGTTGCTTGATGGGGGCTTTAATTGCTTGATCAATTGAGTGATTAGAGTGCAATTACCCACAATATAATTGATTTAAGTAACATTTTTCCAGGATGATATAATGAACTATTTTATTATTAAGTTTCATCGCCCATAACAAGTTCATGAATCATGAGGATACTACTATACATTAATTCAACGACCGAGTGGCGGCGGTGAAGGCCGTTCTACGAGTCCAATATCAGAGTAAAGGGCCTCTCTGACTCTGGCATCACGTCCATCCCATTTCGTTAACCCTCCTTATGTCCTCTCCGACCTCCACTGCTCCTTTGCTACCATCGCCGCCATCCCTATCATCGACCTGTCCGACGTATCCTATCAAAACCATAGACCTAGAATTGTCCAACAGATCAAGGAAGCTGCAGAAACATAGGGATTCTTCCAGGTCATCAACCTACCGTCCACAAGCCAGTCCTTGTTCACACGGCAAGAGCACAGGGTCATGCCAAATAATAAAGTGATAAATAGGGTATCATTCTCACGATGATTTTGTTCCAAAACCCAGTTAAGTATTAATTATCACACTTTCACCTAATTTAAGTGATACAAATATCAAAAGTAGATGAAAACTATTTTTAAACACAAACAAGTGGTTCATGGTCTTCAAGGATAATTTTTGGAGCTAAGATTATTTCTCCCCTTGTAATTTATAACCTTAAAATAATTTTCTCTCATAAATGCTCTTAATACATAAATGTGTTAATTTAGGATTCAAAGAATACTTGTAAAAGCTCTCTCAAGTCAAAAATAGGTGTTTAATTCCATTAATTGCTCAATCTCTTACACTACAAAAAAAGGGTCAATTTGCAGCGGTTCATTTGTAGCCGTTTTTAAAAAATGCTACAATGTATTTTTTTGTGGCGGTTTTAAGTCAAACCGCTTTAATTTTGTAACCCTTTCAACCAAGTGGCGCTAGAAGAAATTTAGTAGCGGTTTTATTGTAATAAAACGGCTACTAATTCAGAGTCACATTGGCGTCAGATGGCGGGACGTGAGCGGCAAAATAGTAACGGTTTTATATAGCCAAACCTCTACAAATTAAAAATGTGAAAATAAATTTTTTAAAAAAATTCATTTAAAATGAGTATCAATTCTAAAATCGCTAAAAATTCAACAAAACCGCTGCAATATAAAACCGCTACAAATATTGTTACATAAAAAGCTGCAAATTTGAATTTCAAATTTTAGAAAATCTGATTTAAAATTAGTAAAACCGCTAGAAATTCAACAAAATCATTACAAATGTAAAACCGTTACAAACATTACATAAAACGTTACAAATTTGAAATTCAAATTTTAGAAAATCTGATTAAAAATTAGAAGTGGCTTCAATAAAACCGCTGCAAATGCTATTACATAAAACACTACTAAATCATACAAACATCTTATAGAAACCATTTCTCTCCCATTTCATTTTTTGCTTCACTCTTCATCATCTTTTTTCTCTCTTCTTCATTTTAATCTTCCTTCTTCTTCATATCAACCTACACATTCTTACTTTTTAATATTTAATAATTAGTTTAAATGTTTCTTAGTTATCTTTATTATCTTTTTATCATACTAATGTTATTTTATTTTGATTTTAGATTTATTGAATATTTAATACCTATCATTCTCTAACTATCACTTCGTTATCAACATTTTTCTTCTAATTCAAAATATAATATTAATAATTCAAAAATTAACATATAATGAATATTAACATTTCTACTTTAATATTAAAAAAATTAATAACCAATACATTCATTGCTCAATTAAATTTAATTGAATAAAATTGTGAAAATTTAATTGTATAACCGCTACAAAATCGTTTGCCACGCTGAATTTTGTAGCAATTTAGATAACCGCTACGCATGTTGTTAGTAGCGGTTCAAACCACTATAAATACAGTAAATTAACCACTATTAAAACATGTTTTTTGGTAGTGTTATTACAATTAATAAAATTCAATTTTCAAGCGCCAATTCTAATGTCACTATACAAGGTTAACAAGTATATCTCCATCTTGCCAACAAAATTATCCATTTATCATGCAAAATTTCAAGTTTCTACACCATTTTACTCAATTCTACATTCAACCTAGCCCTCTCAAACATCAATCAAATAAACACAACATGTAAATGGTGATCAATCATTAAGAAGCACTAAGCAATGAGTAAAATGAACACCTATATATCATTAATCACAAAAATATAGAAGTATTTGAGAGTTAATCCATACAAAAGTTCAAAATAATCCTAGAATGAAAAGTTTAGCTACTCAATGTCAGGCACAAGCTACAAATCCAAAGGAAAATCATAGCCCAAAACAAATTACAAGAGAGGAAAGGGAAAGCAAGGAGAAAACCAAGAGAAGGAGGATCAAATCTCTTCCATAGCTCAATCCCTTGCTCTAAGCTCTTCAAGACCCAATGTGGTGCCCATCCACGAGTTAAGCTACTTAATGACAGTCTGAGCTCCAAATTGCTCCAAGGAAGTCTACAATGGTGCCCATCAACGAGTTGGAGGCTTTAAAACCTAAATTTTGCTAACTTAATGCTGCCGTGCGTTTTGCTATCAGCAACTGGGCTGCAATGGAATAGTCTTGAACTGCGGAAGAGTTTGCCTTTGTTTGAAACTGTGCTATTCGCAATATAAAGTGCGTGACAACTCATTTTGCCTCTGGAAAATAAGTCTTCCAACTCAAATGAATGTGTTATACCCACGAATTGACCTCCATTTCTTCCTCTTTGATTTTCCTAATTTGCTTTTGAAACAACTTTGGCCCCAAATGCTCTAATTCCAAGTGGCTTGAAACTGAATAATAAAATTTGATTTGAGTGCTTTGATTGCATTTGGAATTAAAGCATATAAATTTTATTATTTTGCAAATAAGGATAAGAGCCCCAAATGCTTTGATTGCATTTGATTTGAGTGCTTTTTGTTCTTAGTTGGTTAGCATAGTAGAATGTCTTTGGTGCAGTGTTATTAACCCTGTTTCATAGCTTAATCCTTAAGGAAGAAACATCTTGCAAAAAAGCCCTTCAGAAGGATCTTTGAGTCTTATATTATTTCTTTTCTTGTGTGATTTTCACCTAGTTTATGTTAACCTCTAGAACTTGTCTAGATTCTTTTTCAAGGCTACTTTAATAACTTGATTTGTGAGGATGATAGGGGCATTCATTTATAAATCCTTTACCTAAACACAAGCTACTTCATTTAACTTTTACCCACCCCTTTGAGCATTCACTTTCATTTCATTCATTTGTTTTAGCAAGTTTTCTGCATGAGTTACATTTGATCTTTCACTTTGAAAAGTATATCATGAACTTCTATATCTTTGCCTTCTTGAGTTTGGATGCAAAAATAAAAAGAAAAAAAGGAAAAAAATAGAAAAAGGCAGAAAGAAAAGAAAAGAAAAGGAAAAAAAAGAAAGTCAAAAAAAGAGAAAAAAAGAAAAGGAAAAAATAAGTTGCAACAAAAGAAAAAAATTGAAATAAGGCATCCTGTGGTGGTTTGAAGAGCAAATATTCCTTCCCAGAAAGTTTAAAATCTGCACATTTGATGTTCTTTCATGATTGTACTTTAGCTCACTTTGAGTTGCCTATTCACTACCATGTATTTCACTTGTTAGTTTTCCATTCATTTGGCCTTACTTTCCAACATTACAACCCTTTAAGTCCCCTTGATCACAAGTTCAAGGCATATTAGTGGTGGAGATATCAGAATCATTCTAAGCTTATGGTAAGTACTGATCTAGATGGACTGAGTGAAAATTTTCCTATTTAAGATATGAGTGAAACACTAATACCCTGTGTGAGCTCCATTATGTTTATATTCCTTTATCTTGCTATATTTCTTGTGTTAGTTTCTTTGCACTGAAGTATTCTATGACTGTTAATTGATTAGAAACAAAAATTACTTGAGTCAATTGCATATTCATGCTTAGTCGAACTTATGTTTGATTGCATTGAGTATCTCTTTTGGATTCTTCTTTACTAAAGTTTTGCCTAGGAGTGCAAAAGGTTAAGTGCGGGGAAATTGAAATAATAATATTTTATTAAGTGAATTTGGAGCATTTTAGGAGATTTTAATGCTATTATTGGGCTTTTATTGAGTTTAATTGCATTAGTTATGATTGAAGATTATTATATGAAATTAAAGCCAATAAAGGGTATTCTTGAAAGAAATTGGGATCAAAAAATAAATTCAAATTAAATATATTTATCAATATAATTTTAAAAGATTCTGAGTTCAAATGAGTAAATATAATATTCTGAGTTTAAAATAGAAAAATCTATCAAATGGTGTATTATCTTAGGGATTTATCAAATCAATGATCAAACTCATAAACCCATTTATTTTATTTTGTTTTATTCTATCTTATTTTATTTTATTTTTGTTTTTATTTTATATTATTTTATTATTTTTATTTATTAGATTAGGTTTTTATTATATATATGCATTCACACGCACAGGAGGAGATTGGCGGCCACTATTCATCTCCATTTATCTATCACCATTCATTCACGCCACACGCCTGGAGAGAACAAAACGCAAGTGCCGTCCACACACATAATCATTCATTCAAGCATTCAGGAGGGGAATCATCAGCCGCCACGGAGCAGAGCCACTTGTTTTGGATCTATTTATTGATCAACTTTGGTACAGGACCAGACCAGTAGCTGTTCCAGGATTTCCAAAAGCTCCATCCATCGCGTAGTACAGCTTCCATTCTTGTCATCGCTCTGTCTTGACGCTGTCCCCCACTCCCAGTTTCATCCATCTTACTTCCAGCTCTTATCTTCACATGCTTCGTTCGAAGAAGATGATGGTTGTAGAGTTTGGACTTTTGGAATTTTTTTAGTTACTTTAATTTCCTGTCCAATAATTGTTTAACAATTCCTAGTTCTTATGATAGTTTTTTGATTATTGAAACAATTTTTATTATTTAATATGATTTATTTTGGAGATTATTGTGATTGACTTATTGTTGGTATTTGATAATAAATTGATTAGAACTTTAATTTCAATTATAATGTTGTGGTATCAATTTTGTATTGACTTTAGAGTGAACATTTTGTGATTTTCTATGGTGGCTTAGAATCTTGGATCAAATTTCTCTTTTGCTGACTTTAATTCTATTACTTTGGATTCAAGAGTTACAATTTATCATCCTTAATTCAATTTTACTATTCTGGTGGCAATTAGTAAATTGGAAGTTTGAAAATATTTGTGGCAATTTGAGGTGGCTCGGTTGTTGGATTAAAGCTTAATTGTAATTAATTATAATTCTTAATTCATTATTTTAACTCTCATATCTATTGAAGTGATGATTGCCCGCATTGTTAAGTTGGAGAATTGATTATTATCATCGTTTATTCGTGTACTTCATTTCTATTTTATTTACTAAAATCCATTTCAATTATTTTCATTAAAAAATCGAAAGAAGTATTTTAATTTCAGTTTAATTCACAGCATTTACTTAGAAAATTTCTCAAATTAATATTCAATTTATGTTATTTGCATTTAATTATTAAAAATTAATTTCACTATTTTTCAGCTCCTCAAAGTGAACACAACTCGATTTGGTGTTATATTACATTAATTCGGTTAAATAATTTATGACGTGGATGTAAGGCGATTAAAGTGTCCGGCGAGGAGGGAAGTGGAGTCATGTACGCCAGTAATAACGACCTGTACTAGAGCGACACTGCCAACTGGCATGGCTCGCTGCAAGTTTGGATGATGCCGGAGGCCCCGAAGGAGGAGGATCTACTGTAGATATATGGAAGAGAAATGCTTGCCAGGGACTCGCATGTTAAAGGTGTGGCAGATACGGTGATGGAGTTGCTGAGCAAGGGGGTAGGCTGGAAATAGGGAAGTTCAAGGAGCTGACGTTGTTGAAGAGCAGGCTGATGGTGGGCCATTGCTACCCGTACTGCCCGTTGCCGATCTGACGATGGGTATATCACCACATACGGATTTGGGCACCATGACCGTTTTGTTGCAGAACCACTTGGCGGGGTTTCAGTTCAAGCACGGTGGTCACTGGGTCCTAGTGAACCTTCTTGCCGGTGCTCTTATTACTAATGTCGGTGACATGCTTGAGGTACAATATATATATTTATCCACATGACACTGATGTGTTATGTCGTGGGGTAATCAAATAAAAAACTAAGCTAAATGCAGTATAGTAATACCAATATAAGTCGATCTCTACATAGTGTCTATATTTAATTCTTAAGTAATTTAATGTAAATAACAAATTAATCAAGCATTATCAAATATGATTTTACTTACTAATTAAACTAAATAAATGCGCTTAAATTCGATAAAATGAATGTCCTAGGTGATTGAATCCACTAACCTTCCTATTCAATTTTAATATTAAATTCTTCTTTTAACTAAGCACAAGGATTAGCAAGAATCCTTACTAATCAACATTCCTAACTTTTTAATTTAATCTAAACCTAGACTTAATTAATCAATTAGAAATATCTTAGTAATTAACTCATGTTAGATTTATAAAAGATCATCTTTACCTCCAATTAATTCATAGAAACCTAGCAAATTAATTGATTTCAAGAGAATAAAGGAAAGCAATTGAATAACAAAAGTGTTATAGTCCAATTACAACACAAAGTACTAATCTAACAAAAGTATCACAATCCAGATTATATCAACCGATTATAATCATCTTCCATATATATAAATCATAAACTCTAGCAACCTAGAAGTACAATCCACACATATAGAGATTGAAAAATGAAATTAAAATTCAAAGAACTCCTCTAATTGCTCAAGGACTCAGGTTAGCTTCTTCATCACCAATGGCCAACGATTCTAGACATGGTTGGAAAATCACCTCCACCGGATAACTGAATTTCGATAGCCATCGAATATGTGCAGCACAGCGACGGTAAAGACTGGGTATTGGACGGCGGCTGGATTAATAGATGAATTGGAGAATGAATGAATGGACATGAAAGTGGCGGCTGGAGGTAAAAGGAGTATGTGCATCAGTGCATGTGCGGCGCTCTCTCCTCATGTAAGGGATGTGTGCGTGTATGGAATTATTGATGAATTAGAACCTGACCGAAAAACAAAGAGTAGTAGTAATAATAATAATAAATTGAAATAAAATAAAATATAATAAATGGATTTGAGTTTGGTCTTTATCTACATTTTTTTATTTTATCTTTTGATCCCAATTTCTTCCAAAATACCCTTAATTGGCTTTAATTTTATAAAATCACCATTAATCATAATTAATGCAATTAAACTCAGTAGAAGCACAATAATAACATTAAAATCCCCTAAAATGATACAAATCCAATTGATAAAATCCAATTAATTCAGACACATCATGCCTATAACCTTTTATCTACATTATGTATATTGGCCTTGATTTATTGGGAAATTGATGCAGATAATATCTAATGCAATGTAGAAGAGCGTGCAGTATAGGGCGAATTCAGATAAGGAGTCGAGAATTTCAATAATGGCATTCTTGAATCTGTCAAAGCGCCGTTATACAGAGACTTCACAATGAAAGAATTCATGGACAACTTTTACAGCAAGGGCATAGATACCAAGCCTGCAAATGAAGACGATGATTGCAAACAGCGAAGACTAAGTTTGGTTCAATTCCATGCATTAAGATTATCCATAATTCCGATGTAATATGTTGATTCAAACAGTCAAATTCTTTCCTGATAATTTGAATGTGATTATGTATATAATCATAATTTGTGTCATGCAATTTGCATGTTTAGCATGTTTGGTTCAATCGCATGCATTAAGATTATCTATAATTCTGATGCAATATGTTGATTTGTATGAATTCAAACTTACGAGTCACTGTATGAACATTTATGCCTTTCATAAATTTACATTTAGACAATTATACCTCCATTTCTTAATTTGATAGAATTAAAAAGATCATTACATATTTTCTTTGTATTTTATAGTACTTTGATCTTTAAAATAAGATTCAATTGACTAATTTAAAGATATTAATGAAGCTAAATAAATTGCTTTCATATGTGTTCTATATTTTATAGTACCTTCAATCTTGTAACATAAGATAAAATTAAATAATTTTTTAAATTTATTTAATCTTATCAAGTTAGTCAACGAAGTCTTTTATTAATAATAGGAGGTAGTATGTAAAATGAAAATTTTATTTTATGATTCTTTGATAGCATGCCAAAATAAATACTTTGTAAATCTTCATTATTCTTTTGTAGTTACATTCCCCACCATGACATTTTTTATGATTCCTTGAACCAAACAGACACCTAAAGTGTTGATTCTGTCTATAACAAAATACAAAAATTAACAAGGAATTTTTTATTAGTTGGCCAAGAGCGTCTTAATCATACATCCAATTATTTTTGGCAGGTGGAAGGTGAATATATAAATGGATATGGCTGACAATTTAAAAATGAAGTGTAAAACTAATTGAGATAAACTCTACACGGAATCATATTTTCATACTTATCCGTCATCTGATTATATGAATGAATGAATATAAATATTCCTATTAGTTGGATTTATTTCTAATTGAAAGTTGGATTTGTATTACAAGTACAATACAATAGGATGATAGTCTATCATGGCGTGTAATAATCTATTTAATAGTCCAAAAGTAAATACTTCCTGCAAAAAAGAACTTTTTTTCAGTTTTTTTGACAAACATTGTGGAAAATATTTCATGTTAAAAAATTAAATCAAAACCTCAAAGTTCGCACTTATGATATGTAGCTTCCAAGTTTTTTTTTGTGTAATTGTATGCGTGTGAGAGATTTTTTTTTTGTACCTGTTTTAAGAAAAGAATAAAATCCACAACTTCCTACAAATTTCATGTCATACTTTTATTTAAGAAAATTTTACTACTAACCATTTTCTTCTCCTTTTCTTCTCAATATGCCATTTTCAACTTTAGATAAAAAATAGATTATTCAGATTTAATATTTCATAAATTAAAAAATTTTATATCAAGTAGTTATGAGTCGTAGAAATCAAATTTTAATGGTTTAAATTTATTTAATTATATTTATAATAATTATTTTGTAAAATATTAAATCCAAAACATCTATATTTCTTTATCTATATATGTATATATATCAGAGTTTGAGAAGAAAAGGAGAAAGAGGAAAATGAGATAACCTCAAACCCAATAGGTTTACTAATGTTAGTAAAATGTCAAAATTTTAAAATTAAATTTTTATTTTGGGGTTACTATTCATTGGGTAATACTTTTATTGAGTAGTGTGAAATATTAAGAGATATATAGTTGTTGACAAAAAGACACATGCGTCTTTAGTTTCAAATATGCTATCCACCAATCATGACTTTAATGTATCTACAACGATAAAAGCCCTTAAAAATAACTTACGTATTTGACTTAGTCAAGTGCTATGAAAAGAAGAAAAACCACAACACCAAGTCCTAAGAATGAAGTGAGATTATAGTACAAGTTCATGCTAACTTAGATAAAATTTAGCTGGTAACTTTTAATACAAACATGACCCGAATCATTTTTTTTATTTTTTTAATATTTTTTCCTGATTACAAATCTAAGACTAAAACATACATCTCAACTATTCTCATGTGGATCCATCCAAGAAATTTTGTACAATTTTCATAACCTTTCATTTTACTAAAAAAATTTATTAGTGAGTAAAACAGTGAAACCTCTTAAAAGTCATTTTATAGGTTAGCCCCTATAGTTTTGATTACAAGTTAATTTCTAATTTCTATTCTTTTGATCCTAATTTTTGAACTTCAATTTCTTTCTTACCTACTTGGATTTCTTTCAATTCGCCCTCAAGGCCTTTATATAGTTTAGGACCTCTCATGAGAGCATATATATCATAACAAAGCATATTTAAATGGTTCAAAAATTCGGATGTTACATTTTACACTTTATAATGTCGTTTGACTAGCAAATATTCCTAACTTTCTTTGCCGGAAAAGGCTTTTCATCATTATTTCTTTATCAACCAAGTTCCTTAATTAAAAAAAATATAAGATAGAGTATCTTAATAAAAACGTTCAAGTACATTATTTTTAAAGATAAACTTTTATTTTCCTAGCTGTATATCAAATTTTGTGCACGCATGTATATTATATTTATTTTCTTCATAATTATTGAGATGCATGGAAATTTCAGAGAAAGAGGTTACAATACAAACAAAGGGTTAGGGGACTGTTTTCACTTGAACTTGGTGAATACTATTGCTTCGATGACTCATTGAAAAGTATGTCTCCGGTGAATGTGATATTTCCTCAAAAGAATGTGTGTGTGTGTGATCCATTCTAAGAGCTTTTTATTAAGTTTTCATCTTTTGGGAAAGAACAATACAATATATATTATGTTATTTCGTGGGCAAAAATATTATGTTCTTTCAAGGGTTACATCCGACAGTATTTTTTTGTGTATCCAGCATATTAAAGTATTTCTTTTAACATTTAGAATTTTGAACTATTTTTATTAGGTGAGTCTAACACTTTAAAATATTTAAAGTCCTAGGTACAACTAAAAATTTATTTTAAAGTATTAGATGCAGCTTAAAATTTCTTTTTAAAACGCCTTTATTACTAAGGTTAATACTAAAATTAATTCTAGATAGTTTTGTAATATGACACTATCCTTTAAAAAGTTATTACACAACAATCAACTAATTTTCAACTTATTTAATTCATGGGATTTAATTAAGTAGATATAACAAAGAGAGAGTTTAATAACATCAAGAATTTTGTGTTTATAAAAAATCTTGATTTTGCTTTTCCCCCATAAACTTGATTTTGGTCAAGAAAGAAAAACTTTACCTCTTTGGAATCGAGGTATTGATGATACCTATCACTATTATATTTGTTCTCAAGCGTCACTAGAGATGGAAATGATATGTAGAGAACAAAATGAAACATTGAATTACCCCCGGTGTTAAATCGGGTGTAGTTGGTTCAACGCAGATAAAAGTGAGTCTCATTTCATTTGATTTTTGTAAACTTAAGTTTGGATAAAAATTAGATAGCACTGTAATGTAATCGCTGTTTGGATTGACTTTGATGGAAATAAAAAATAAAAAAGGTGGATCCAAGTATCTAATTTCTTCTATCTCCACTTCCATAGTTAAAACTTCTTTCTCTACGCTGGAAAATTTACATTCTACTTCCATCTTACGATGGCTTTTCATGCAAAACCTAAATTGTCTAACCACTAGTGAAACTATCGTTAAAAACCAAAAAGTTACCTTTGGCAGTCGAGATGAACATTTGGGCCTTCAAACGTGATTCCAAATATACCCATAAGTATTATATAAAGGGTTCACTTTGGTTTTAAATATAAGATCCTAATACACTTTGTCATATAAAATTATAATTATTTTTTCAAAGTATCCCTATCTACTGCCCATACTTTAAGGAGATTCCATTAATGTTGGTTTTAATTCACATAATTAAACAGTGTATTTAAAGAAACCAACACATATTTATTACAAATAATCTAATTAGTTTTCTTAATGTTCACAAATTTTATTAGTTTATCCTAAGAGTCAATCACATATCCAATTATTTGTTGCACATGGTGGATGAATATATTAATGCATATGGTTCGGCATTTAAAATAAATTATTGCATATATTAATGCATATGGTGGATCAATTCTACATACAAGAATATTTTTATGTTTATCCTTCATCTGATTATATGAATGAATTCTTGGCGAAAACCACAAGGTATCAAAGGTCAATTTTGATTGTGCTTATAATCCGGATAGCAAAAATAGCTGTTATAGCTTTTGTTGCCCATGATTCTAATGGCTTGCTCATTGATGGGCACTCTTGAATTATCTCAGCAGCTTTTGTATAATTTGCTGAAACGATGAAGGGATAGCTCTTTTAGACTTTTATCCTTTACCTCTACTAATATATTGAATGTGTTTATTTTCGAGTATGATAACAAGTCTTAATCAATGTGCTTAACCCAAAAGGAACTTTATCTTATTGGAGATGTGAGGCTCTCTTTTGAGAATATTGATGTCTCAAGGGAATTAATTAGGAACCACGCTATGTATGGATTCCTAGGGAGTCAAATTTAGCTATTGGTTGAGTAGCTAAAGCTTCATTAGATGGATCTTACCCTTATGATTGGATCTGACGACCTCTGTAACAGCTAAGAAAAATTTTGAATTCAGACTTACAGAATCATTTTGTGGATCCTGGTTGAAATTGCCTTCTTTTTCTATGCCGCTTAGTTTTGGTTTTTGTTTTGTTTCTTTCTCTTTGTAGTTTAGTTTGGTCCTTGTTTCATGTATCAAAGACTCTGTTTGGTTTTTTCCCCTAATGAAAGGAGTATTTATTGTGTTGGCAAAAAAAAAGAATATAAAAAGAAAAGTGACGGTTGGATTTGTTTTTACCCATTAAATAATGAAAAATAAGCACCAATTTCAACTTTACTTCGGGTATCACATGTTTTTGTCTTTGCTCCTTTTTTTTTTTAAATCACGTGCATGCGAACAAAAAGCCGAAAGGTGATAAAGATGTACTTGTTATAAAAATAAGAGATTGGGGATAAGAACAAAACAAGAGAAATATTGTAGAGAAAGAGAGAGCAATTCTTATTTACTTGAGGTATCCAACAATATGTACTACATAACTTTGTATATGTAGACTTCCAATCCTAACCAAGGATACATAGAATTAATGACAACATGAATTCTCATGGTTGCACAATATGTAACCCTTGTATTATGAAATAAAAACTTCTAAAACCTATTTGTAAAGAGGTTATGGAGTGTGAGATATGAAATGCCTTGAGTTTATGAACATCAATATAACATAATATTTATAATACTCCCCCTAGATATCCATAAATAATTATTGTGCCTCATTTTGAAACCTTTCTAGAAAAAATCTAATGGGACAAAAACTAACGAAGAAAAAAGAGTACAGAATATACATATTGACATTGTCTAATTAAAAAACTTACTAGGAAAACCATGTGTGACAAAACATTGGTTTAAAAAAGAATACATCATTGTCTTCACTCCTCCTGATAACATTATTTTTACTCCTGCTGGTAACGATATCACTCATTGTCAATACAATATGTTTCTTAAATGTGATTGTCATTAATAATGCTTCAAATAGTTTATATCTTTTTCATATGAAATATGCAAATGCATTGTCATAAACTATATGTTGTAATTCATTTATCTACCATAAATATATTCATTTACCATATCTTCTGAATAAGTTGAATTATCAATATACATTGAGGCATTCATGCATTCCATAACTCGATCTACAAGTCAAATAAAATGTAAAAATAGTCTATACATTTTTCAATCAATTATATGTACTCAAATTATTTAATCCACATATCATTTTAAATGTTGAATGCTTTTATCTATATATACTTCTAGCGTTATATATCTTTCAAGCATTCTATATATATTTCACTACTCATTGAGGCATATGCATAAGCTTCAACAATATTGAATAGTTCCGTATTTTTTCATATATTGCCAGACTAATAATATATACAAAATTTGTTGTATCCAGCACAAAATAATATACCTTGTCATAATCATCATTGCACCTATGTGAAAATATTCATTTTGCACATACAAGTTCATATATTTCATAATAACTTTTTATTTCATGTGTTTGGATTGATAGTCCATAATTTTCACCTATTAAAATGATGTAATCATATTTTTATTGCATACTTTTCCTTTTTCTTTCCTTGCTCGTCAATCACTTTTCTGCCGACTTGTATGACATTCATTGACAAGATCATCATTTGATCACGTGATACTATTATCAAAACTATTATCGATGACTTTATCTTTTTTGTTCCATTTTTTTTTTCATTTGTGACACAACTTATTAAATTCGATGTATTACTAATGTCTCTTTATTACTTTTCAGGTACTTGAACCTCACTTAAGATTTTGTAATCAGTTATATCTTGGCCTCTTTTGGAATGACAGGCTCCTCAATATGATCTTCTTAATAATATGTTTATCTTTATCCAAAGTATTATAGTTGGAACCGAATGGTTTCTCAAGGTTTAGGCATGTCTCATATTCATTTATACTAACTAGAGTATTTTTAGCTAAAACATGAGATTTAGTAGTTCTCATTTACGTGAGTATTTGCATTTGGTAGATATTTTGAAATATTTCATGAATGCAATGTTAGATGAACTTCTTGTTTATACTACTATTTTTGAGGATCTACATTTAACATTAATTATTACATTATATATATATTCTCTTTTCCAACCACTCAATTTCTCCCCCCTCATGTTTGAAGAAGTTGTCAAATGACAATCAACTGAGAATGTATTGTAAGTTTCCTAAATCTATCGTTTTCCTTTAGAAACATTTATTTGTTTCATATAGAGACGGACCAAAAGAAGGATATTCTTACTCAATATTTATCCCAACTTCATTTAAATATCCATCTATATGCATTGTGGTGGATAATAGGAATGCACATTGCATATCCAAACTTTTTAAGATGGAAAATATACAGCTCCTAACCAAAAGCCAATTTTACTGGGAGAATTTTGTTGACTTGACGTGTATGAGTGCTGCAATATACCAAATCAAATATGCCAACACTGAAATGGAAATATTGTTACCGTAAGTATCAATCTAGCTATGTATGGAGGCTTTAATACATGATTCATGAATCGTATAATATGAAAATTAGGCACTAAACATAATGATTTATTCAAACAATGTTGCAAACTTCAGATTGCAAACTAAAAATAACAACAGATGTAATCATCTTTTAAATGCATCTATCAAATTTATTAAATAATCGTATGGCTTACATTATATCTCAATGGGCCCATATATATGAGTTTAGTATGTTTCCAGAAATGTAGAGATTTATTCCAAATCAAAATTAATTTACTTTGGGAACAAGCAGCACACACGAATTCTTGAATAATAGTATGTTGGCTATTTATTATAACAACTTTTTAATTTTGATAATATATTGATTTTCAATTTCAATATAACATCCAATTTTAGAAATCATAGGGTTTATATGAAGTATATAAGTATCACTCCTTCCAATATTAGCTCACACTTGTATTCCAACAATCTTCCCATCAAGTATGAGTCATATAAACATATTTTCCTTATTCAGCGTATTTCACTTAGAAGTCTATGTGCTCCCTAACCCATAATTTTGGATTTCTCCCTATAACTAACCAAAGCTCTAATGTAGATTTATGGTTCATAATTTTCATTATTATTTGTTTTCCACCCAAAACAAGTTCTTCAAGCATTAGGCCAATTTTGTTGTTAGTTCCTCATGAACTATATCAATTTTTTCAACTAGTTTTTGAGGAATTATATCAATTTTTTTGACTTATATATAGTTATTCATGAACTAACATGTATTGATATTTTCATCACATATGCTTATATTTCAAGTGAACGCCAATATGATATTTTTTTTATCAAACGCAGTGACATGATGTGATATTACATGTTATAAAAACATGCTTATAATATACCTGCATTGTATGAAAACCATACCATATCTTGTTAATAATAGCACTCTTAATTAGATTAGGACCTCACACCATATCCCCTTCTATTTTAATTAAATTATAATCCTTCACATAATATTTGCCATTAAAATTAGAACTTTTCATTACCATAATAAAGTCGATAGAAACCCATAATAATTAATAAATTTGTTGAAGTACTATTTTTTTTCAAGCACCCCTTGGAGACAACAAAGTGGATGTTGCTTACCAACATATGTAATGCAATAATGGCATAGTAATATCAATTTAATTAATATTGAAACCAATAAAAAAATAAATCCATGATCAATTAATATAAACACAAATGATATATATCTTATACGCTACTCGAAAAAAAAATCTCATTATTAATGTTGTGTGTACAAAAAGTCATAAAGAATGAACATACTTTTCATAAAAGATAAACCTCTTCATTTTATCTTAAATATGGTGAACAACAAACTCAGGAACTCTCAGATATCCATTTAGAAGTATGAAAAATCGACAAAATAATTTGGAGTGATATATTTCAAAATCAAAATACAACTACCAATCTGTGTCCGTTGCCTCACTTCTCGTGGAAATAATCCCGCATGCGTATCTTAAGGATATATAGAACTGTTAAAGAGAAATAATTTCACCATTAAGAGAAATTTATAAAAACTTTAATAATGCAGAATACCATCTCCTTTGAACTCTAATTTCATTTGGAAGTTATGTGTAATAATAATACTATGCCAGAGAGTGTTTCTTACTAAAAAAATAATTCCATGTGACACCGCTACTGTCATCCCACAATCCTTCCACACTCAAATTAAATAAAAAAAACCACATAAACAGAAGCTCATGATATGAACTAATATAATATAACAAGATTTGCAATATATTATACATTATACTGTTGCAAAACTGAGCTCAAAGCTTGGACATGGGGAATATGGCTCCCTAGTGAACCTTGTTGTGGGGGCAATTAATAAAAACTAAGCTAAATGCAATATATTAGCACTAACCTAGGTCGATCTCTACGTGGAGCCTATATTTAATTTCTAAGTTATTTAATGTATAACAAATTAACTAAAGAATAATCAAATGCATTTTTACTATTTAATTAAACTAAATGAATGCACCTAAATTCGATAAAATGGAAGTCTTAGTTGATGAATCCACTAACCTTCCTTCTCCAATTTTAATATTATGCTCTCCTTTTAACCAAGCACAAGGACTAGTAAGAACCTTTACTAATCAATATTCTTAACTTTTTAATTTAATATAAATCTAGACTTAATTAATCAATTAGAAATATCGTAATACTTAGCTCATATTAGATTTATAAAAGATCATCTTTACCTCCAATTAATTTCTAGAAACCTAGCAAATCAATTTATTTCAAGAAAATAAAAGAAAGCAATTGAATAATAAAAGTGATATTGTTCAATCGAATCCAAAGTACCAATCTAACACAAGTATCACAATCCGGATTACATCAACTGATCATAATCCTCTTATATATATAAAAATCATAAACTCTAGCCACCTAGAATTACAATCTACACATATAGAGAGTGGGAAGTGAAATTAGAATTAAAGAACTCCCCTAATTGCACAAGAACTCAGGTTAGTTTCTTCATCACCGATGGACAATGAATCTAACAGCTCATAGTTGAAGAATCAATGAAATCAATGCTCCCAGGTGGCGTCTCATGCGAATGAATGAAGAGGTAGATGAATGATTAATGGATGAAGGATGGAATAGTGGTAGCGTGATGCATCTCCTAGGATGCGATGGATGATTGATTCCCTTTTCCTCCAGAGGCGTGGTGGCTGAGGTTTCCAATTGATGAAATAAATGTGGGCGTGGATTAAAGAATGGATCTTGTGTGTGCGCCTAATAAATGGATGATTTAGGGCTCCAGGCGACGTCCCTTGAATTCATGTGTGGCGGCCCAATATGAATCAATGAATAGCGGCGTGAATGGATTCCTGGAGGTAATGACACAAGGTGAAAAACTAACCTACCTAATAATAATAATAAATTATAAAAAACAAAACAAAACAAAATAAATGGATTTATGAGTTTAGTCATTGATTTGATGAATCTCTAAGATAATGCATCATTTGAAAAATTTGCTATTTTAAACTCAAAATCTTATATTTCTTAATTTAAACTCATAATCATATATTTACTAATTTGAACTCACAATCTTTTAAAATTATATTGATATAAATATATTTAATTTATATTTATCTTTTGATCTCAATTTCTTCCAAAAATACCCTTAATTAGCCTTAATTTCATATAATAATCATTAATCATAATTAATGCAATTAAACTCAATAAAAGCCCAAGCATTAAAATCCCCTAAAATGCTATAAATTCACTTAATAAAATAGGATTATTTCACTCCCCCACACCGAATGCAATGATGACTTAAGGGGAATGACCGTAGGAACATTAAAAAGAAATAACCTTGCCGGTGAACATACATTAAAGCCAAATAATGTCAATGAAGTTATAATAACAAGGAGGTTAGAGTTCATCATAGTCAATCTATATTCACCGACCAAAAGAAATAAAACCTCTGATGGAAATAAAGCCACCAAATATTTTTATCCTTCTGAGCATATAAGGTATTTATAATATCCGTTTGGTGCTGCCCTTACATTCTTCTTACATAAAAAAATTTCAGCATATTTCAATAAGGATAATGAAAGTGAACAATAATTATTTGCTCCCAAATTCTTAACAACAGAAGCCTTCGTGGTGCTCAATTTTCAGAATTAGTGAAATCACTTCTTTGAATGCTTTCATATTTTTCCTGATGCTTCAACAATGCTGACTGAGCAATATGATTAATCTTACAAAGGTTACTCAGGGCCTACTCTTTTAGACGAGACGAGGGTAAACTGAATGAATGAAATTCTTTCTTTGTAATTTTGCTTCTCTTAAATCAACATTTATTTCTAAACATGTTAATCACAATTACGGATTCAATTGAAGCAATAGACCTTCGGATAAACATCTTAACGGTAGATTTGATCCCCAATTCTATACAGTTGAGCCCCTACATTCAACCATGGTGGAAATTAATTTTCTTCATTTGATTGCGTAAGTAATCACACAAGACCAGGAGTTGTAATACATGCGCGCGCGCACATATAAACCCATGAAACCAATTTCATAGAAATTCATGAAGTGCAATCACTACCAGCAATGAATATGAAGGCTTAGTCAATGAAACCAAAAGGGCCACAACCAAGAATAATAATATGCTCCAATTATGAATTACTTCACATGTTATTTAGATAAAAGGTGTAAAAAAATTTACTTCACAACTGCTAGTAATAATGACACCATCCAGGTTCCTGAAGTAAATAAAGTTAGATCAAGATCAATTGTAAGCAATTGAAAACGAAATACCCCTTACCATATATAGTGAGCATCGGTGTGAAATATCTCTAATTATCAATTGATAAAAATATATAATTTGTTTAAAAATTACAAGGCTGTATACTCTTCAAACAACATTAAAAAATTGGAAAAAACCTTACAACACAATCTGGATATCATTATGCAACAAACACCAATCTACAAAGATAAGCAAGATGCCAAGAACTCATCTGATGGAGTATCATATTAATAACGTGTTATAAAAAATAAAAGATTGGAAATTAGAGAGAACAAAACAAGAAAGAAATTGTAAAGAAAGAGGGAGCAATTTTTATTCACTTGTGTGTGTGTCCAATATGTATTACATGACTACGAGTTATATAGAATAAATAACAACATGAATTCTTATGATTGCACAATATATAACCCTTGTGTTATGAAGTAAAAACTCCTATAGGCTATTCATTCATGGAGACGTTCTGGAGTGTGGGATATTAGAGTTTATGGATATCCATATAACTAATATTTATAACTGTACTTATATAAAGAAAATGGAAAATGAATCATTTGGCTCTATGCTTTGGAGTGACTTTCACATAATTGCCTATTGTTCAAAACTTTTTATGCGACTCTCCCTAATTTTGACCATTTTCAGCGGGTTCGTCTTTAGATTTTTCACTGAGCACATCTACTTTGCTGCAGCAGAAGATTCATGATTTTTTGAGAAAAATAATGTTTTATTCTTTCAATTATTAAATAAGTTATGACTCAATTTCTCAACTATGATTTGTATAAATCAGCATTTAAATTTTTAACTTAGTTAAAACTTAGTTTCGAACTGAGTTAAAACTTAATTTCTAATATTTTGTCATTTAAGAAATTAATATTTTTCATACATAACTCATCTTAAATCATCACTTAGTACAACGTTTGCGGCATAGACATTGCCGACAATGCTTCCAAATAAGCTCCCCATCTCATAACTGTTGTTCACCTTGCCCCCGGTTCCTCCCCTAGCCCCCAAACTGTCATTCCACTGCAATCAAACTTAATATTTCTTCCTTTCAAGTTTCCTTTCACAAAGGATGTACTAAGTGATGGTTTCAGGTGAGTTGAAAAGGATAATTTATTAAATGGGAAAGGGCTGGTGATTGAGTTTTTACTGAGTTAAAAAAATTGATTGGCTAATTTTTAGATATTAAAAAAATTAAATCAGATATTAGAATATTTTAAAGTTTATCCTCTAGCAAAAAAAAGGCAAGTCATAGTCAACAAATTTTTAAAAAATATTAGATCTCAAAATTAATGTCTCAAAATAAAATTTAAAAAGTAATAATAAAGAACATTAGCGAGACCGTAGACAAGGAAATAAATTGATTAGCTAATTTTCGGTTATGAGGATGATGATATGAGGTGCAAAAGTAAAGAAAAATTAAGCTATTGGATTCATTAGCTAAATTTTTTAAAGCTACTAAAAGAGAAGTTGACTCATAATATGATACTTAAAAGGATAACAACGTTTTTTGATACACCACCCAAAACAATATTTTCATGGACACCTCGTCACTAAGTATATCAATTTGACTTTCAGCAGTGTCTTGAAAAAACACAACTAAAAGTTTAACTTTGAATTGCCACTTGAAAAAGTCATTGCTAAAAACCAACTTTTACGTGTCAATGCCATAATTAAGAGTTGTATATATCTTTTGGATCTTGTTTATTCTTAAAATTGATATTTAAAAACAAAAAAATGTTATAAAATAATATGATTAAAATGTTAAAATAAATCCACATATATAACATAAATAGTAAAGATTGTGTAATATATCATTTATAAGTATTATGAAAGCATTTTATTGTTATTCTTTCTATTTGACCAAAAACCTTCATTTCCTCTTTTTTCAAGGGAAGATTATCCATCTCTATCCGTCATCAGGAAAAAACTATCCCTCAGACTGTTATTGGTATATGAGATTTCTTAAGCATGATTTTTGCAAGCTCTCTGGACTCTACCAAGCGGCTTTGCTCAGAGAGACCAACTAAAAGAATGCAATAAATATCAGAGTCAATGGTTACGATGCATCCAGTATCTACAATCTCTTCAAGCAAGAAGAAACCATCCAGCACACGGCCCTTCAAACACAGCTCTTTTAACACAAGGCTACAAGCCAAGCTATCAGGTTTGAGTGAACCAGCAAGCATCACTCTGAAGAGTCTCTCTGCTTCCTCAAAATTTTTTTGTCCTCATCAAAGCAATCACAAGCGAATTGTAACAATCTTCATAACACTCCATGTTCTCTAACTTTGTGGCATATCTTGTATGCCTCATCAAAACGACCCTCGGTGCAAAGGCTATCAATCAATGTCTTAACTGTTACATGGTTTGCAGAACACCCCAAATCTCTCATCCCATCTAAAATTTGCAATGCTTCTTTCCACTTGCCCTTCTTAGTGAACTCTGAATAAGAGATGTACAAGTAACAACATTCGAACTACAATCCCCATCTTCTTTCTTCATTTCCTCCCAAAATTCAAATAATAGAATTAAAGCTAGCAAAAGATTATTTGATTCAAGATTCTAAGCCACCTTAGAAAATCACAAAATATTCACTCTAAATTCAATACAATGTCAATACCATAACATTATATTTGAAATTAAAGTTATTATCAGTCCAACATCAATTGCTAACCAAAAATCCAGTCACAATAATTTCCACAATATAATCAAATTTAAGCAATGAAAATTGTTCCAACAATTAGAAAAAACCATCCTAAGACCTAGGAATTGTTAATCAATTATTGGACAGAAAATTAAAGTAACTAAAACTCCCCTTTGAAGACTCAAGCTCTTGACGTTGTTGTTGAATTATAGAATTAAAGAAGCTAGCCAACAATTGCCATAGGAAATTCCAAAGACCGAAATATTGCAACCACCATCGTCTTCAACCCAACAGCGAGCAGAACGGAGTGAGGAAGGTGGGTCTGGTGTGTGTCGAACAGGAATCTGAACCAGCTGGAGCGACGAACGACAGCTGGAATGGGACTATGCACGGCGAGGCAGCGAGCGATGGTGATGCAGCTGGAACAGTGGAGCGATGGCGAGGGAGATGGATGATGTTGGACGAATGAATGGGTTTTGGTGGCGGCTGCTGTGCGTGGTCTCTACGTGTGAGTGGCGGCTGGAGATGAATGAATGGAATAATGAAATGTGGAATCAATGAATGGGTGGCGGTGTGTTGTGATGGAAAGATGAATGACAGAATGAGGCAGTTCGTGGGCTCTTAATGCGTGAAGGAACAATTTTAGTGGGTTGGAATAATGAATGGAGGAATTGGATCCAAAATAAAATGGCTCTTGTGAAGAATTGAACAATGAAGGAGGAATGGAAGAATGGGTTCATGAGAAGTGGTCATGGATGATGAATCATGAATGAGGCCCATTGCAATTGAAGGCCCAATTCTCAAGATAATTATAAGGCTTGCAATTCCGAAGCTTTTGATCCCAATTTCTTTCAAAGGTGCATACAATAATAATTGATATTAAGCAGCATCAAAGGTCTTAAAAATCAATTATTTACAAAATGATGAAAAGTATGGCCATTTATCCATAATTAATTTTAATTTCATGTAATTGCAATTAATAATAATTAATGCAATCAACCTCAATCAAAGCTCAATAATAGCACCAAAATCCTCTAAAATGCTACAAATCTAATAGATAAAATATGATTAATTCACCATGATTATAAGCAACTGGCTAAGACATGTTGTGGGCAAAGTGGTGGGGCAACATCAATGTAGTTTCATTGTGGGCAGGCAGAGCAGTGATAATATCATTATTGCCCAGGAGATGATTCACTCTATGAAGCTAAAGAAAGGTAATACAGGCTGGATGGCGGTGAAGGTTGACTTGGAGAAAGCATATGACCGATTGGAATGGGATTTCATTAACGACACCCTTCAAGCTATGGGCATAGAAACAAATCAACGTCGTGCCATCATGGCATGCATAACCAGCCCGTCTTTCCAGGTTCTATGGAATGGTGAAACCACAAAGCAATTCACATCTTCCAGAGGCATTCGTTAGGAGGACCCCATTTCTCCATACATTTTTACCCTCTGTATGGAACGCCTAGCTCACAGCATCTAAGATGAAATTGAGGATGGGTCATGGTGGCCAATCCAACACAGTAGGGGAGGCCCTTGTCTATCTCATCTTTTCATTGCTAATGATCTAATCCTGTTTGGTGAAGCTTCTGAGGATCAGGCAGAAGTAATGATGAGGTGCTTAATGAGATTTTGTGAGGCTTCAATCCAGGCAATGAATAAATCTAAGACGAGAGTATGCTTCTCGAAAAATGTTCCTTTCTCCGCAACCTATGCTCTAAGTCAACAGATGGGTGTTGTGCTAACAGGGGACCTTGGGAAGTATTTGGGAGTTGCACTTATGCACAAAAGGGCCTCCTTGTCCACCTTTGCTCCAATTCTGGAAAAGGCTCAGAAGAGGCTTGCAGGATGGAAGAAAGGATGTCTGAACTCCCTAAAGGTCTTTATGCTCTCCCTTCTTATCACATGCAGACTATGCTTCTCCCTAAAGGTCTTGTCCAAGAGTTAGAAAAGTAGTGCCGAGGCTTCCTATGGGGTGATACTGTTAAGAGCAAGAAAGTCCATCTATTTCCCTGGGAGATAGTCAATAGGGACAAGAGTGAAGGTGGGCTTGGGATCGAGAACCTGAGGAGACATAATGAAGCTTTTATTATGAAGCTTTTGTTGTAATCTCCTCACCAATACTGATGCCCTTTGGGTCCATGTTATCAAAGCTAAATATAGATGTGGTGTGGATTTTATGCTAAAAGTAAAGAGGAAACGGAAACTCCTCTCTCACTTGAAAAGGAATATGTGATGTATGGCAGAAATTCATACGGGGTGTTGGAGTGAAAATTGGAAATGGTGAGAGAGCTTCTTTTTGGTTTGACAATTGGGCGGAGATTAATTCCCTCCTAATTGATTTGTTCCCTAGTTGCGAAGCCTTGGCTGAGCGAAATATCTTCGTTTCTGATTTTGTCACCCCTTGGGGGGATGAGATAGCATAAACTTGAGCTGATGGTTCCAACCTCATATGGTGGAGCGGATTATAGGTGCACACCCACCTTGTGAGACGAGAGGAAAGGATAAATACTTTTGGAAACCTACTTCTGATGGTCGTTTTTCTGTTAGATCTACTTACCATTTTTATCTGCAGGTATTCATACTAGTGAAGACCCATTCTAGAAGAAGTTATGGAGATGGCCGGTAACAGAGAAGATCAAAGCCTTTATGTGGACCTTTGCACATGGAAGGGTGCATACAATCCAACTTCGTGCTAGCCGGGGCCTTATGGAGTTTGCGGCATGTTCTTTTGGATGCAACAAGCATAAACTTCTATGCACATGCTTCGTGACTGTGTCAATGCTCGGTAACGCTGGTATGCTTTGATCAACCCTTCCTTGTGGGAGGAATTCTTCTCCTTGCAGGGTATGGATTGGTTGAAGTGGAATATAAGAATGAAAGCGGGCAAGGACTTTACTAATAAACTCCGATGGGGTATCCTGTTTGGGTATGTATTCTGGGATATTTGGATTGACAAGTGCAAGAAATTCTTTGGGGAGGAAGGTCAAATTGACGCCACTAGTGCTCAATCTACTTTCCTTAGAGCATGTTGGGACCAGTCCTTCTTGTCTCAGTGTAAGTTTTATTCTGGGCAATGGAGTGGGCACCAAGAAGAAGTTGTGGACAGGCCTGGTTTCTATAAGCTTGAAGTGGATGGCTCTGTACTTAGCTCTGGACGAAGTGGGTGTGGCGACGTGCTACGTGGAGGCAATAGTCAATGGATATGTGGTTTCAGCTGTAAACTCTCTACTGTTCCCCCAGCAATTGCAGAAATTTTTACCATTATGCATGGACTACAACTTTTTTGGAATCGTGGATATAAGAATGTCAAAGTCATGACATATTGCATAGAGCCCATAAACCTTGTGACTCAGAGTTGTGGTGATAACCACCCCTTTAAGGATATAGTAGATGAAGCCCGATTGTCTGTAACAAGAAACTTGAACATTGTGTTTCGGCATATTCCAAGAGAGGGTAACATCGTTGCGGACAGCCTAGCCCATAGGACTCATGCTTTGATACGAAAATTTTGTCTTTTTGATGAACCACCACCCTCAGCTCATTACAAGGGATGGTGGTTGAGGGAGATACTATATCCCCTCAACATGATGTAATACTCTAATTGCTACTCTATGGATTTCAGTTTTCTATTCAAAAAACATATTCTTCTACCCACATGCGTACGTATAAAAGTACACACCCCGTTAACCGCTTGCACATTGTCTGAATGACTTGCAAAAGTTTGATTAAAAAAATTGTGAGTAACAAAATTATCGTTTTTCTTTGGCCATTCTTCATCAACCCTTTGCTTGAATGGAAAGAAAATTAAAGAGGAGGGTATACTAGGAATAAGAACTCCTAAAACCAGTAAATTGTTTCGTTATTTTTCAAAGGGGTTAAACATACTTTGATCCTTATAATTTATCCTGATTTGTATTTTGACCCCTGAAATTTAACAATGGTGGCTTTAGTCTCATAAGTTCATTTTGCCTAAAATAGTTAATCTTTGTAGTTTTAAAAGAACCAAAACTTGATATTAACACTGTAAATTTTGTTTATGTGTCATTAATTCAGTTAATTAACATCATTAAGTTTAGAGATCAAAACAAAAATCCCTTTAAAATATAGGTATCAAAATCAAAATCCATTCAAAGTATAGGGATCAAAACAAAAATTAGTCAAAATGACTAACAGTTTTAAACAAAGTAAATTTAAGCAACCAAAATTATAGCTTTTAAACTTTAGAGACTAAAACCTAAATTATAGTAAACCATGAGGACCAAAATCATATGTATAACCGTTTTTTAAGTTTTCCCTTTTAGTACTATCTTTTCCTTATTTTACTTCCACTTTTCTCTTCATTCAAGCATGCGTTAAGAATTTTTTTTTTGTAAAAATGATATGCACAAATAAAAAGGATGCAATTTGCGGGGTATAGGCCTTGTAAAATTACATGGTGAAACTAAGGTTGAAAAGTCAACTTAAAATTTAGTCTTAGGTCGACTAACCCGAACCCACACATTTCAAAACGATTGTCTCTGTAAAATTACAATGAATTATCATTTGTTTATAAATCTTAATTACAGTGGTATTGTGGTAAACTAGCATTAAATTTTACCACTACCCTATAATTTGTGATTTAATAATTCTTTAAACCATATATATACACGTAACGCTAAAGCAACAATCGTTTTAAATGGATATTTTACCCATCATATAAAAATATACTGTAATTAAAACCTTATTTTGCTTTTTTACATGCATTCGTTCACTGGATAAACAAGTTGAAAGATCCGATGCTTAAAATCTTGGATTTAGTCTTCACCGAAAACGATATTCAAACCTCACGGAACACATGGCATAGTGGATGAGTTTAGTTAGAGGAAGAAGCAGTGACGGGGTGACACATCTATCTATTGATTATGTGTTCTGTCTCCTTCCTAAATGACAAAAAGAAAACGAAACTTCTCATTGATTTTGTGCTTTAATCCATTCATGTGGATTACGTAATAGAAGTGCTTCTTATTAGATATGCTAGCTTCAATGACATCAACCATATTAATGCAATCTTGGATTTAGTCTTCACCGAGTACGATATTCAAACCTCTTGGAACACATGGCATAGTGGATGGGTTTAGTTAGAGGAAGCAGTGACGGGGTGACACATCTAGCTATTGATTATGTGTTCTGTCTCCTTCCTAAATTGCAAAAAGAAAACGAAAGTTCGCATTGATTTTGTCTTTTAATCCATTCGTGTGGCTTACGTAATATAAGTGCTTGTTATTAGATACACTAGCTTCAATGACACCAACCATATTATTATTATCTTTTCGGTGCATGCAAAATTAATTTCGAAGTCACTCTGCTATTAAAAGAAAAGGCTTTAGAGTTTACATTAATTGTTTCAATAAAAGGATAAAGAAATTCGATATGCTGAAATTACGCCAACTTTAAAATCATAGCATGTATTTGGTAAATCCATGAATTCATAATTTCATTTCAATGCTTTTTCCATTTGCAATAATCATCATTCATCATACTCCAATAATCTTATTTATAAGTTACTTTTGGCATATTTCATATATGATCAATAAAAACCTTGAATTTCATTAATTCTTCCTTAAATTTCAACAATATTTCAATTTTATCCCTATGTAATATACATTATTATACCACATGAGTGCAAACTCAATATAATAAACAATAATAGTGAAATTGTACATTAATATATATAATTTAATGATGCAATTTATAAATATAATAAAAATTCCATCTCGTTCTACCTCCTATTTTAATGCTACTCGTCCTAATGTTTAAATTAACTTATTTTAAGTGATTTTATGGAGTTTTAGATAAATATGTTAGAAGAGTTTTGTCTTATGACTTGTGTGAAAGTGCTTTTTAAGTGTTTTTAGGGTTCCCAATAAGCATAATTTTTCTGGAATTTTTTTAAGATGCCATTTTTTTATCAAATTAATTTGTTGTGTTTTAACTATTAATACTATGCTTATGATTATTTATGAGAAATTCTATTAATGAAAAAAGTATCCACCGAAACAAAACAAAACATAACATGAATTAAATCTGCTATAAAAAAGTATTTAGAATTCTTAGGAAAAAATTGTAGAAATCGCGAAATGGTAAGTGATATTTAGTTGTTTGATTATCCAAAAATTATAGATCAATTTCAGGGGAAACCTAGTCTCCATTGTCCATGCACTGCATGGCGCTATTTGTTTTGAGTTTTATGAGAAACTGGCTAAATTATATATCTGTTCTAAGCGTTAGACATTATCATGATTAATAATATAATTGATTTTTTTTTAGAAACTATAGTTTAGATGAGTCGGTTAGATAGTGAGGGAACACAAGCAAAACCGGTCTAATGATTCTCACTTACAAATTTATCTATATTCTACAATGAAATCACGCCCATTTGCACACAAAACTATACGTGTGTGTTATAATTGATGTTTCAAAGATGGTGGAAATTATTCGTTTGATCAAAATGTAGTTTGGTGTGTATAAAAAGTTAACCACAATATAATTCGTTTGATCAAAATTAAGATTTGTTGGTTAGATATAATTTATTGGACATATACTGCTCTCTAACCTATGTTGTTCAATATAGATTTTGATGAGAGGATAAATTTTAGAGAACTATAACTAAACTTTAATATTTCCATTTCTATATATATCATAGTTAACTATAAGTATGGAACATGTGTTTTAAAGTGTTTTGCTTATATTGTTCCATATTATATATATATATAAATATATATTGGTAGAAATGAACATACGTGGAAGAGATGAAGTAGCGTATATTTGAAGTAATTTGAATGTATACAAAGAGTGTCGTTAAGAAGGGTACATCATATAATATGAAACCTTAAGAAAATGGGGTAAAAGAAAAATGAACAAAATACTTGATGAAGTTATTAAGACATTTTAGTTAACATTTTATCCAAAAATTTGGTTATTAATAAAGCACATTGACATCATCTAATTAATATAATTGACCCAAACCTAATGAGATAATGCTTAGTGCGGTTGGGATGTTTATAAAGACCAATTAATAAAGAGTTGGCTAATAGTTATCAAGTTGATTTATTAATTATTCTTCAATATTGTGTGTTTTATATAAAAAAAATACATGTTATATTCTATGTTAATGTTGATATACATTTCGAGTGAGTGAGTGAGTGAGAGAGAGAGAGAGAGAGATTTACATATATATAGGAGTTCGTTACATTATAAATGTTATATTTATGTTAATGTTGATATACATTTCGAGAATAATTGATGTATATATCATGAATAAAAAAATACGGTGAGTCAACCAAGGGAACAGTGCAAATTATTAATTTTTAATAAATAAACAAAACGAATAATATTCTTCTACTCACATGCATATAAATATATGTACACACCACGTCACCACGTAAGATGCATGCAAAATTAGGATTCAGATTCATTGATTTTTTATAACGCAATCTTGGATATAGTCTTCACTGAATACGATATTCAAACCTCGCGGAACATATACAAATATTGGGACCAAAACAAAAATTGGTCAAAAATACAGATACCTTTTAAAACTATAGGAATTAACAGTTTTAAACAAAGTAAATTTAAGCAAACAAAATTACAGATTTTAAACTTTAGAGACTAAAACCTAAATTATAGTAAACTATGAGGACCAAAATAATACGTATAACAGTTTTTTGAAGTTTTCCCTTCTAGTACTGTCTTCTCCTTATTTTACACTTTTCTCTTCATTCAAGATAGGTTAAAAGTTTTTTTTTTGTAAGAATGATATACTCAACTAAAAAAGATGCAATTTGCGGGGTATAGGCCTCGTAAAGTTACATGGTGAAACTAAGACTAAAAACTTAAATTTAGTCTTAGGTCGACTAACCCGAACACACACATTTCAAAACAGTTATCTCTATAAAATTGCAATGAATTATGATTTGTTTAATGGTAGGCGAAAAAACCCAAGTGCCTTTAATATTTTATGAATCTAATTGCATAGATGTTGTGGTAACCAAGTATTACATTTTAACACAGGTGATTTAATAATTCTTTAATCCACATACACACACACACACACACACACATAACTCGAAAGCAACATTCGTTTTAAATGGATCTATTATCCATCATATACAAATATACTGTAATTAAAATCCTATTTTGTTGTTTTACATGCATTCGTTCATTGGACGAACAAGTTGAAAGATCCGATGTTTAAAATCATCATTCAGATTCACTTATTTCTATTAATGCAATCTTGGATTTAGTCTTCACCGAATACGATATTCAAACCTCGTGGAACACATGGCATAGTGGATGGGTTTAGTTAGAGGAAGCAGTGACGGGGTGACACATCTAGCTATTGATTATGTGTTCTGTCTCCTTCCTAAGTGACAAAAAGAAAACGAAACTTCTCATTGATTTTGTGCTTTAATCCATTCATGTGGCTTACTTAATAGAAGTGCTTCTTATTAGATTAGGCTAGCTTCAATGATATAACCATATTATTATTATTATTATTATTATTATTATCTCTTCGGTACATGCAAACTTGATTTTGAAGTCACTCTGCCATTAAAAGAAAAAGCTTTAGAGTTTAGATTAATTGTTTCAATAAAAGGATAAAAAATTCGATATGCCGCAATTATACCAACTTTAAAATCATACCATGTATTTGAAAAAATCCATGAATTAATAATTTCATTTCAATGCTTTTTTCATTTGCAGTACTCATCAATCATTTCTATAATCTTATTTATAAGTTAATTTCATCATGTTTCATATAAATCAATAAAAACCTTATATTTTGA